>JAIPRL010012222.1:0-12335 GCA_025469235.1 Pemphigus obesinymphae | reverse complement strand
GCTTCAGACCGCCTCTTAAGTTTCATTGCATTTTTGGTCAGAAGTTTGATAGGTACCTAAATAGTTACAATTAAATTTTGATCATTTTCACGTTTTAAAAAAGTCAATAGGGGGGGGGTGAACACTCAACCACCTGTGTGTACACCACTGATTTAAATCATATAAAAATATCTTTCTAAATAATATTTCAGCGATTGAGCGATATAATTTGTAATTCGTATTCCGTAAAACTTGTCAGCTATTCTATAAAGAAGGGGAATCTATACTATTATAGTTTTTATTGAATATGGTCACACTAGACATGTAGAAGTTTTGCCACTGGATCGCTAGTTGAACGTTTCCAACTGGCCGGTGATTGTGAGGAGTCAGTTTGAAATCACATAATTATACTCCGATGGGCATCCATACTATCTTAATTCGTGGTATTAACCTATACCAATTAATATACTCGCACGTATATACTAGAGATTCCGGGGACTTCTCTAAAGATTACCATACGGTCGCATATTATTAAATTTATTAAATTGTTTCCTGTAAGTTGTTACACTCGGGTTACCTACGTATTTAGCAAATACACATTTTAACAAAACTTATAAAAACAACGGATAAATAAATAATATGATATTATATATACGTAGGTAGGTAGGCATCTAAAATATAAAAAACAAAGCACACTAGATATCTAATATTATCTATCGGTAATATTATAATAATAGGGCCCGGATGTTGATGACTTTTGCATTTTTCGTTTTTTTTTTTTTTGGTAGGTACGTCTTGGATGATTCTTTCCTAGCTAAAAACATGATATTCAATAACATTTACGAATCTAAATAACTAATTTTTATTTTTAATTTTTTGACATTTCAAATTCTAACTTCAATATATATTATGTATTTCAGTTATTATTAATATGCACGGATATTAAAATTGTATAATTAATAAAATAATATCATAAAAATTTAATAATTTAAGTAGGTAATTTATACAATTTTAAAAGTTTTTTTTCTGTTTTTTTTTTTTTTTTTTTTTTAGTTTATAAATTCAATTTTTCAAGGGGGTATTTTTGTACGTTTTAGGGCATTTTTCGAGTTTTTTATGTCATAAATGCATTTTTCATAAGTTTTTTAGGGCATTCACATCCGAGCCCTATAGTTGTTATTTAAGAAAATAGAAACAGGAATGTTTATAGTTTATGAAAAACTAAATATTACTGAGAATAACAATTTATAGGTATATTATAATAGTAGATAATAAGTATGCGTAATAACTGGGGCTCGGATTTCGATGCATTTGTATCTTTTTTTTTTTTTTTGGAGTGTTTGACACGATGCTTTCCAAGATATAAGTGAGTTTTAAGTACACTGTGTACCAATGATAGTAGGGTTACCGTTGAAAAAAATATTTACCCAAATTTTACGTGGGTAAATAAACTCCTGGGTAAACATCCGATAAATACCCAAAATATTTACCTATCCATGGATAAATACCCAAGGGCATCACCAAGTACACATAATTCTAACAACAAACTTTTTTTTTTGCATTTGTTGAGGTTTTTGGCGTTTTATGGAATTTTTCAACGTTTTTGGGACATTATTAATTTTTTTTTTTATCTAATTTTTGTTATTTCTAGAAATATTATGAAAATAAAAATTTAATCCAAGATCGAAATATAAACAAATATTTTTTTAATTTTATAGGTACTAATCAATATTAGGTTACATGGTTATTAAATAAAACCATTCTTCAATCTATCTTAGTGTCACATTTGCCGTTAGCCGATATACAACTGTCATCGATTTATTTTCTTATTGTACGATAACATTGTTTCGGTGAATTTTTTTTATACATTTTTATTAGGTCATTAATACATTTTTTTTTAAAGGGTTTTTGATATTTTTGGGGCATTAAAATCCGAGCCTTAGTATCTAATAATTAATAATAAATTATATATATACAAAACAAAAAATGGAAATCCCTGTTGTCTTTTATAAGTAAAATTAGGTATATACGAACAATAATAATTAGTAACATACATGTACAGATAACCACTCAATTATTTTTTAAATTTTTTCAAGCTATGAAAAATTTCGAATAACTTCTAAAAATGACCGAGATATACAAGCAATGTACATTGGTTCCTTAGATTTTCTAATACAATTTCAAAAAAATGTCTGAAGATTACCAAAAACTCTTGAAGTATCAAGAGAATACCATGTTCAAAATTATATGTATGAATCGATATTTATAGATAATTAATTAAGTTTAAAGTTACTTTTTTATTTTGAAATTTTAATTTTTTTTTCTTAAATTCCCACTATATAAAAATAGTTTCAGTACAGCCTAGGATTTAGTTAAAAGGTAATTTTTTTTAAACTACTTATAACAAATTAATTTTATTACTATCGGAGACAAACTAAAAAATCATTTATTTACTTATAGTTCATTATACCTACCTAGTTATTAATAATTTTATTAAATAATATATTTGTTTTATTTTGATAATGTTTTTTAAAAAAGTACCTAGGAAAAAAATTACGAGCTTTGCATGCATGCTTCATTATAATGTCGTAGAATAATCAAGAAATGTTCTTGTGAAGATCCGCCCGTATAAACAGATTGTAGAGTAAAATATTTTTATCACGATCAAATGATAAGAAAAATAATAAAATACATATTTGACACGTAAAATAACATTACCAGGTAGCTTAATTTTATAAAATTATAATTCGGTATTAAGTATATGTGGTTATTATTATATATTTGTTGTAACTTCTTAGTTATAACTTAACTTTCAACTTTAGAACTCTCATTGTTATTTGTTGTTGTTCAGTCTTGTTTATTTTCACTACCTATAGACTGGTACATTTAAAATCATATTGGTATTTTATATTAGGTATACGATTCAAATGTATATTATGATAACAGTCAGTTTCTAATAGTCTATATTATATCTATAAGAAATAGTTCGTTATAAAATATGTTGAAATTTATTTTTGGGTCTACATATTTTTGGCACGTGTATATTAAATAAAGTTACAGTAAAAATAGCCAATATTATATGTGCTAAATTACAGTAATTAACATAATAAAAATACATATTATTTACATAGTTATCGGTTTTAAATATCTTAGATAGTAACATTTTTTTTTTATATTATAATTAAATCGAGTAGAAATTTTCTTGAACGAATTGACATTTTATCACGTTTCGCATAATTTTCCCAGTCGATTAAAAAAAAAAAAAAAAAAAAATATATGAGTATAGGTAGTATGGCGAACATTAAAAAAAAAAAAAAAAAAAAAAAAAAAATAGCGACATGAATTACTCGATTCCGGAAGATATAAATATGGTTTTGTTCCATATATACGATTGTTTACAATAAACTTATGTCTAGTTAATTTATTCGAACTTAACCGTGTAAGTAGGTGTACTTAAAGAATAAATATAAATACATTTGATATTTTATTACATTTTTGTCGCATTATAATTTCGATGTTTCATTGTAATATAGAAATATCGCGAATGAGAAAGGCAATGTTTTTATTTTCTCCCTGTGATTTGTGTTCATAGTTGCGCACCGTTGACGAGATGAGTGACCTATTGTTGTCTGTGTACTCGTTCTTTTTTCTCCCATCGTAATTACAGTATAGTAAGATTACGTCTAATTCATAGAAATAATTTACTCATTAAAACGAAATTGTTTATAACGTATAAGATTTTTTTTTTCAAAAGTACCTATATGTTTGATGACAGTCATGTCATGGTTAATAAATCTTATTGTACATATAATATTGTTTTGAATAGTGGGTATACCATTTCTTTGATCGTTCAACAGCTAATCTAGAACGTTAGAAAAATATACTTAAAAATATAATTGTACGTAATTTAAATTAATTTTTTCAATACGTATACCTGTGCAAAATGAAGTTATTATTTCTTATCAATAGATATAGATATAGTATAGGTAGTATATAGTATACGAGTCAGTGGCGTATTTCGGAATTTGTGATGGGGCAGGTCGAGAAAACTTCAGAACAAGGAGCCGCGAGGGAATTTGTCCCCGACACCCCCCCCCCCCAATATTCATTTTTTTTTTTTAAATATAAAATATACTATATTTATAATCCTATATACAAATTTTATAATACTTGTACGGTTCCATGGTAATATATAGTGATTACGCCGAAACAGGTTTGTGTAAGCGTAAACAAGTACAAGTGCACAATATTGAAATTCAAATTAAATAATAACCATTCTATAAATTATTAAAAGCAATTATTACTTTGAACGCATTTTTATAATTGCTAAACAGAGATACCTAGTACAGGGCGTCCTAAAGATTGGTTTCCAACTCCTCCATTTTTGCAAAAATTACACTGTGTTGGCAGTAAGCACCATCATATTTTTTCGAGTAAAATAACCACGGACATATCCCTAACCAAGTATATTGATTAATAAATTAATAAATATAAATTAATCTCAAATGTATTTTTGTAAACATATTCAATATAGAAAAAACAAAATCTGCCGAAGGAATCCATACCACACATTTTTTAAAACCTAGAAATTAAAAATGTATTTCGATAATATTACAATATTATTTTAAGTATAAGAATGTTGTAGTTGTATATGAGTATTATGACATTTAAAAATAAAAATAAAATTAATATAGTTTTTTAAATTAATTTTTGTAAATTGGTAAATAATTAAGTAATTAATAATAATAATTATGAGTTATTAAAGTAATATTTAAATAAATATAACAATATAACGAATAAGTCACATTCATTTTTACCACAATTTTCTCTTCGTCAGTTAAGATCCGATTTACAAATAAGCAAATATCATTAAAGATGGTCATAACATTATAATCAACATTTGCAATACTTATATATGCTTTTGAATGTATCAAATATGGTGAGTTATGATAATAGTAATTTTTCATTATTTAACCAAATAAAATGCATTTCACAAGCCAACGTCCGCCATTCAATATTACCGTAATTCATATATAGTATTAAATATATAAACATTTAGCATTTAGAGATTATATATATATACATAGAATTTATTTGATAAGAAGCAAACCATTTTTTTTTCACACAAAAAAAAACAATATTTGAATTTTAAAAAATTGTTGTATTCACATTGCAAAATAACAGTTATTATAATATAAATTTGTGATATCATAGAATTCATTTTTAAAAAGGAAGAAGCCAAAAAACATTAAATAGCAATTCAAGGTCATCGGACTAATCTCATCTAAAACATAAATTATTACAAAATAATAATAAACTAAACAAACAGCAAAAACAGCCATAATTCATTATTATTATTATTTATTTATTTATTTTTTTTTTTGGTTGGAGGGGGGGTTAAATCCGGCGGACTCCCTCATAAATACGCTACTGATACGAGTATATATAATATAGGACATATATGCACTGAATATATTTATAATATTATGTAATTATGATAAAACAAAGTAATATGTATTATCCTATTATAATGTATACATTTTATAGATTTGACCTATTGTATAAGTATTACGTATAAATAACTAAATACCTAACTTTTTGTTCGTTTTGGAATACGTTTGAATGGTTGATTTTATGCAAAAAAAATTTTAGTTATATCATAAATGTTTTTAAATAATTCTCCACGCGTGATTTTAATTTTTAACTATAATTATTATTTACGATTTATTAAACGAATTCCTGATTCA
Source organism: Pemphigus obesinymphae (assembly GCA_025469235.1). Classification (NCBI taxonomy): domain Eukaryota; kingdom Metazoa; phylum Arthropoda; class Insecta; order Hemiptera; family Aphididae; genus Pemphigus; species Pemphigus obesinymphae. The sequence goes on along the minus strand of JAIPRL010012222.1, from coordinate 6,609 downwards.
TTAATATATGAGTATGTGTACCTCGATTAAAATTTGTTTTGTATTTTGACGGTGGCGTTTATATTTGTATTACTTTTTATTAGGTTAATCATTATTATTATTATTATTATTATTATTATTATTATCCTTTTTTTCGGTATATATATATATAGTTTAACTTGAATACTATTATACTAATATTATGTCGAAGTTTTCAGCGTTTTATCTCGTTTTTCGAAACAGGAGGTGATCATTCATATATTATGATTAATGTGGGAGTTGGGAAAAGCGTATATGCTCTGGGAAAGTGGCGTCCCCATCGGGGTATGTATCCAACCGCCAATTTCATTCTATATACGGTCCATTATGGATTGAATAGTGGGGTATACAGGGTGTTTCGGAAAGTTTCAACGAATGCGAATTAATAATATAATATATGTACGTATTTCAGTACAATATAATGTTACTTTATCGAATTTCGTAATTTAATGTTCTATATGTACAAATCAGATTTCGAGAACTTATAATTGGCATTACTGAAGTAATTACTTATCTCGTGTAAGTTTATCCGTAAATAAATTATTTTATGTTAAATAAACACATCAATCAGTCGAATGATTATAGGAAATGCAATAGTAATCCTAGATATTTTAACCTGTAGTCTTTTGCCCTGTATCAAACTATACCTTTATAGGTTTGATATTTTTCGGAGGACAAACCCACTGTTGAACATTTTGTACACCACATTTCTGATTTCAAAAGATTTCTATTTTTCAGACATTATTCCAGTGGTTTCCAAAGTTTTTCAGAGATTCATAAAGATTATCATAGTAGGTACCTATTCTATTAAATTAAAAGTTTCACTGTAAATTACGCTTATTATAGATAATTATTATTTTAGAAAATCAAGTTACGAGTATAACAAATAATTATAATAATAAAAATATTAGTGATAATTTATGATAAAGATATAAATAATTATAATAACAATACGTTCAACTTTTATTCGTAAAATGATATACATACATAATATAAACTAGCAATAACACGCATGTTGCATATACTTATATATATATATATATATATATATAGTTACATTTATTTTATATGAATATATAATATGTACCTACTCAACTATTTTTTAAATTTTCTGTAGACTATAAAACATTTAAAAATGTCCAATGACTTCCAAAAGTTAACCAAAGTTTTTTCAAATTTCAAAAGATTTTCAAAGATTACCAGAAGTGTTAATATATATTTCTTATTTGTTTTTTTCTTCTTTGAGTAGATATATATTTCTATTTTCTAGATACCTACGTTTTATTAACTGTACGTCGTCGGTAGAATTTCGGTAATTTAACAGTTGTTTTTCTAAGTAATGTATTTTTATTAACATAATATTTCGCAAAATAATATACTTTCAAAATTGATGCATATTTAATAATTTCCAAGAGAAAAATCGAGATATCAACTTTTAAAATTTAAGTGGGATTCTTATTTTTGATTCATGAATCTCTGCTAAAGCTTTTACCATGTTTTCCTATAGTGAATTATGATAATTGTATTATAGTAATATATGTACATACACACATTTATAATATGGTACCTATATACATATATATATATATACAAATACATTTATGTATTATGTAAAATCAACCTTTATCTGATAAGCCAGATGTTTTTATTATATTATTAATGTTGGTAATTCATTTAGACCATTTATATAGTAGGTGATAAATTAATATAGTGGTTTGAGTAGCGTTCGTTGAAATTATAAATAAAATCAATAAATTTGATATTTACTAATAGTCTCAAAAATATAAATCGGTATAAAATTATTTACTTATTATGTTATGTATTTTAAAACGCATTTTATTTCGTAAATATTTACGATATTATATACGATAATATATACATAATATAATGATGATTTAAGTGCTTTTAATTGAAAATTATATTTGTTTCGAATAATATTAAAATTACATTTATTTCTCTACCGTATTGATTAATTTTAAATACTATTGTTTATTTTCCTAATGTTAAATAAACAATATATGTTCGACGGAGTCGCTAGCAAACTTTTTCCGGCCTTATAGTTATTGCAATCCCCCAGGAAGACCATAAGAATCTAATTTAATATCATTTTTGTTTCGTTTTTAATATTTCTGTTTCCCCCCCGTTTGTCCAGCTCTGTGTTCCCTAGTTTTTATTCATGGCTCGGCACAAGTAGCGTCACTCATAAAAACGAACAGTAATAATATAATAATCGTAAAAAAATGTAAAAAAAAAATCCCCCGGCGGACTTTTGCCCGAGTCATTTTTTTCACCGTATTCTCGCACATTTACCCAAATCCTATAAAAAGTTTTTATTTATTTCGATAATGGAAATTGATTATAAAATAAATCGGAAACTGTATAATGTCTCGGGGTATACCTAACCTATTATATGTATATCGTTTTTCTTTTATGGTTAAATATAAACTTACTTTTGAATACGGGGTGATCCATTATGCCTTAATTTTGAAAGATCTTGGTATTTTTTTATTTTCGAAAATATATTCTTGGGGGTTTTTATTTTTCTTATATTACTTAATATTTTTCGACTAGTCATTTTGTATAATATACCGTAACGTGTATATAGAAATCCCGGTTTTCACTTGCATTATTTCGTGAGTGATATAGTGGCTTTATCTCTTGCATCTTATATTAAAACCTATACGGAAACGGTTTTAGCCAGTTGTTCTCGGTTTGCTGAATTTAAAATTCATTTATATTTTATATATACGTCTCAAAACAACGATATTCATTATAAGTAAGTAAGCAATTTTTCAAAGTAATTACCGTAAAATCGTATATAGCTAGAAAGTATAACGCGGCAATATTGTTTAATGTCTATTTAACTTTAATTTCCTGGCATGCATATTTAATCAGCAATTCTTGAATACTACATATCTAATATGTGCATGTATTTTGACATTTAAGAAAATTAAAGTACGTTTCATTGTACATTTTGTTTGTGTTAAGAGAGTATAAGAATATTGATTTTAAAATGCATTTTTCAGTTAAATGCGATTATTCATTTTATACATTTTTACTGTATTTTTTTTTTTTAAATAACTCGATTAGATTAATGGTTATATTATACTTTTTTATAATTTGTACGTATAGGTATGCGCTTATTAAATATTGACTATATATATTTACATATTTATATCCAGGGCTGTAGTCGTAAAAAACGCCTAGGGTATGCGCACGATATTATATAGTATACATACCGTATGTGAGTAAAAATATATTATAAAAGTTTTTAAAAATTTTTACAATATGCAGATCTAATGATAATAATGTGAATAATCATTACAAATAGAAATAATATGGATTCATCAGAGATATATCTTTAATCGTGTTCCTCATACTCATATACAACCATGTTAAGGCATGGATTTCAATGCAAAATACATTTTTTAGTGAGTGGTCTAGGACAATGCTTTTTAAGTGCAAAATTCCATTCATACATCAGAGAATTTAAAAATGTAACTTTTATTTTATTATTATTATTTTTTTTTTAACATTTTGGGATTTTTAAACATTTTTTTGGGATTTTTCAATTTTTAGGATATTTTTATTATTTTTAAATGCTTAGAGTATGAATAAATAAATATAATACATACAATTATTTATCATTGAATAAAAAGTAGGTATTAAAAATATATAGGTACTCAAAAATTAAAAATATTGATCTTGTTTCGTAAATTAGTCATTTTTTAATACCTGCGTTATTCTCAAGGTTTTGATAATATCCCCGATATCGATAATTTAATATATAATATATAATAATAACCTCGATAACGTTATGTACGATATGGTATAAATACGCGACAACTGCAAATAACTGATATAAAACTAATTTTTACATTTTTTTTTTTTTTTTAATAATTGGTAGGTATACGAAATTGCTCAGAATTATTTTTTGTTGAATTTGAATAAATTTTAAATATTTTAAGGGTTTTTTTTAAGACATTTTTCTTATTTTTTTATGGCGGATATAATCTAGTTTGAGGGAGTGGTAAGAGGTGTAAAAATAATTTAAAAATTTGAGTTAATATACAAAAATAAGGTCATTTATGCAAATGTTTAAAAAAAGTAAATTAGGAAAAAAAATCAATTTAAAATATACTCTTTAAATAATGATAAAAACCCTCCAAGGGATATTGCACGTATATCTGAAAGAGTCGATTATCTAAAAGAATCAATTATTATATTTTAGGTTGAGTAGCAATGTAGGTACACGAATATCAAAAAATCTAAAACTATAAATGTCCGATTGAAAATTTGTCAAGGGAATAGGGACTTAAACGCAGTTGACCCTCCCCTCCCTATAAATACGTCTCTGTAAATATTAAAAATCAATTAGAAACGTAAATTTTTATTATTAGTCGTTGGCCGCACTGGTTATCTTAATATTTATCACTAAAAAATCTAAACGTGTTTATTAATATTCAATAATTAAAGAAATATGTACGTCAATTTAGTATTACAAGACTTACTCATTTATAATGAAGTAAAATAAAAAGTTTTAATAGTATTATAAATATATAAACAGATTTTAAAGATAATGATAATGATATTTACCAATAGATGTTATTAGACAATGATACATCATTTTCTAACAGTTGTTTTAATATAATATTTTTGTTACTAATCATCTTTTAGTAATTTATTTCTTATTATTAATTTATTCTTTGTTTAATAATTATCATATTTTTTGTATTATTTTATTTGTTTTTTTATTATTCATTTGTAATCTGATGACGACGGTTGAAACTTGTTGTTATCTATAATCTTTTTTTAGTACTCTGGGTATATTTTCTTTTTAATGTATTATTTTTTTTTATTATATACCTATATTAATTTTATTTTTATTATAAAAATATTTAATATTTAGTATTTAGGTACCTATATACAATATAGGTACAATGTATATTTTTGTTAATTTTTAGGATTTTATAGTATTATGATTTCTAATAAGTATCTGCATGTAAAAATTGACAGAAAGAATATTAACACAACTTTAAAAGAAATTTAATATTTAGCATAACATATATCTAATCTTTGGGAACATTTGAGGATCATTGGTAATTTTTAAAAATATCTGAAAATCTTTGGAAATCAAATATATAGTGTAGGTATATATAATTTTTTAAAAGCAGTTTACCCCCCTTAGATAAGAAAAAAATAGAAAAAATAAAAGTTTTTATTTTTCGGTAACCTTCGGGATGAATTTAATAAGGCTATAGCCGGCGAAGATTACTGTTAGAAAATGTACGGGCCTCGACAATTGACGTGTGTAATCGATACTTTAAAATTTTTTTTTTAACCGATTTCAATATTTTCAACGAGAATTTAGGTTTTTTTTTCTAAATGTTTAATTTAATTGTAAATAACATATGGTATTAATAATTAATAAACGACAAACCGTTGAAAATATCATAAGTACAGTATTACATAATGTGCTTGGTATAGAATGTGCATAGAATTCTGTCTAATGATGTATTAGTCGCGTGGGGAACAAAAACTATACCTACTAAATTTTCTGTTTGATTGTGTGTTCAAACAATCGTTATATGATGCACGTATATTTCTGGTTTATACCGTCAACCTTCGTTATACCCCACATAAGAATTTAAGTCTTTTGTAAACTTCTGCTCGCACATGTGTGTTCACAATTTGTTTTCTCTGTTCGTCATGTATAACAACAGATATAGAATATATAAGCTCGTACATTTTGTTTCTTTAGGCCAAGATATAGTTTTTCCGACCATTGGTCGGAATACATTATATTATACATTATACATATTATGTATACGTATATACATATAGTATATATTGTACTTATACTAAGGCGCCTTCGAGACGACTATATAGCAACATGTATATCTTTCTATTTATATTAAAAAAAAAGACCTTTCGGATATTACGTTTTTTTTTTTTTTTTTTTTACAGTTTAGCTGCAGACTAGACTTACAATATATACGTATATTTTAATTTTGACCTGCCAGTGAAATGTGTATTATACGTATATAAAATAAATGTATAGTATTAAATCAATGACATTTAAATTATTCCACCGACAATATATTATATTAAATTATATATATATTATACGCATTTGATTTTCATAAGGAAGTAATTAATGTGTATATTCGTGTATATTTTCGTAACCTTCAAAGTATACTAGTTAAAATTAATTTATAAAATTCGACCACGTTATAATGTTATAGCTGTATTATATACATATATAGTTCTGGTTTTCTTAATTACATGTGTATATGTATATCGTACTAACGCCATAATAATGTTTATTATTTATCATAACAGTAATACCTACTTTTCATATACGTATAAAACAAAACTATAAAGTTTATATCAAATTTTTATCAACGCATAGCATAAGTAAATAGGCATGTCGGATATAATTCAATTTTCGCGATCACTACGCACATAGATATATAATAATACTAGATAGCCGTCTTCTTATTATCAGTGAAGCCGACGCCATATGCAATGTAGGCACAATCGGTAAACAAACGGTATCAAACTGCGATTGTGATATAACAACAACGCATA
>JAIPRL010012221.1:0-12335 GCA_025469235.1 Pemphigus obesinymphae | reverse complement strand
ACTAGACATGTAGAAGTTTTGCCACTGGATCGCTAGTTGAACGTTTCCAACTGGTGATTGTGAGGAGTCAGTTTGGAATCACATAATTATACTCCGATGGGCATCCATACTATCTTAATTCGTGGTTAATACTATGTATTTGTATTAACTATTAAAATTTAAAATTATATTAATTTGTATGATGAGTACAATGAATGTTGACAGTCACCGATAGTAATATAATTTATTATAATTTATAATATAACAAATTATCTTTATCTATTGCAATATAAAATATAAATTATAATATTACTGTAGTCTATAACAATAAAAACATTATTTATTAGATAAATGATTATTTCGTTTTTTTAGTTTCAGCATAATCCAGAACAAAATATGAAAAAAAAATTTTATGCTGCTATAAAGTAGGTATCAACTATAGTTATTAAATATTACAATTTATTATAGTGTTTATTTACTACTTATTTGATGTGAGGATTACAATTTATATCTAAACTTATATATTAAAATTTAAAACTCTAAGGGCTAGTATTTCAATATCTATTTAAGCGCATAAGCTAATTAAGACTAAATAACTATAGTTTTCTGTATTTCAATCACAGTTTAAGAGATAAGCTCCAGTTAGCTTTGGCTTATCTTAAGGAACGCTTAGAGTATAGTTTAAATTAAACCACGGAGATTTTAAAAGGGGACTTCTTCTTTTTTGTCGAAATTGCTTTTTTTGTATACCTATTTTAATAGATAGGTACCTAATAGGTAAAGGCCATCGTTTGATTGTTGAAATGAGACTTTTTCGGATTATAAGATTATAGTTTATATATGATCTTTAAAAGTGAATGATAATAATTTATTATAGTATTGTAACAAAATATTTTATGGTATTAAAATTATTATTACGATTTACGAATGTTGTTTAGTATTATTTTATATTATAATTCATCGAGTTCAAGTGATAATGAATCTGTAATAGAATTTGTGAGTAAACTTGGGCAGTCGCAAAACATCGTGTTTATCGTAATCGTACAGACCATTTCATCGAATGGGGGAACAAAATCAAATTTTATATTAGGTTTCATTTACGTAAACGAAGTGTAAATATTATACTGGACTTAATTGCATTTAAAATTGAATGTCCTACTAATCGGTAAGAATAAATTAAAAAAAATATATATAATTCATTAAAGAACAATATTTATTTTTTCTATATTTAGAAATCATTCAGTAACATCAGCACAAATGATTTTATTTACAAATCGTTTTTTTTTTTTGCATCTGGTTGTATGTTAATTACTGCAGAAGATTTTGCAGGAATACACAAAACAACCTCTAGAAAATATATATGGAAAATCCTATAGGCTATAGCCCAATTAAAGAAACATTTTTAATGTTTCCTAATGATCCAGTGGTTCTTCTAAGTCTTAATAATAATTTTTATAATTTTGAGAAATTTCCAAAAGTTGTTTGTGCATTGGATTGTACACATGTAAAGATACAATCACCTGGCACGTTTTAAATGAATAATCATTATCTTTACTTAAATTAGAATTAAAAAATACATTTGTATTACAGGTAGATTAAATGCAGAAGTATATAGAAACAGGAAGCAGTTTTTTTCGTTAAATGTAGAGGCGATTTGTGATTCTAATCTAAAATTTCTTGACGTCATTTCGTGATGGTCGGAGTCAGCCCATGATTCTCGAATTTTCCAACATTCGAAAATATACTCACGCTTTAATAATGGGGAATTCGGTGATAGTATTCTTATGACAGATAGTGGATATTCTCTCAAAAAATATTGTATTACTTTTATAGTAAATGTAAATATTCCAACAGAAAATCTGTTTAATGAAGCACAAATCAGAACTAGAAACCCTATAGAAAGGACATTTGGTGTCTGGAAACGACGATTCCTAATTCTATATACAAGGATTAGATTAAACATACGGAAAACTTAATGTTTAATTATAACAACAGCTATTTTACATAATATTGGAACAACAGATAATGAACAAGAACTACTTCCATTACCAATAGAAATTGAGGAAGCTATTAATTTTGTAAATAATGTGCCAATTAATATACCCCATATTCGTAAAAATAATATTTATATAAGAGACCCATATATACGTTATTTTCAACATTTATTGTAAAAATATCAACAATTATATTCATAATAAAATTAAAAACTATCAGTAGATTAATTTTCCAAATCAAAGTCTTCATTCATTACTCCCACTTTAAAAAAAAGGTAATAAGTCTAATTAATAATTATCGTTCCGTATCTAAATTGTCAATTATTCCAAAATTATTTTCAAAAATGGTCAATGGCATTATAACCTCTTTATGCAATCCCTTGTTATCAAATATTCAACATGGCTTTAGACAAAAACAATCAACAATAAAAAACCTATGTAAGTATATTTAAACACTCGATTTTAGAATCATTCAATATTCAATCTCAAACTGATGTCATTTATACTAATATGGAAAAAGCATTTGATAGGATAAATCATAAATTATTAATCACTAAACTTAAAACTTATGGATTTGCCGAACCACTTATTTCATGGTTTTATTCATTCATAACAAATCGTACACAAATTATTAAATATGAAAACTATTTATCTGAACAAATACACATTATCTCAGGTGTCCCTCAAGGAGATAATTAATTTAATATATGTTATGGAAATTGAGGATAGGAGTAATAGCTTGCTGATACCTAATATAGTTGATAATATTTAAATGGCTGTTTATGGTGTTTTTTCTTTTTTTTTTATTGTTTTACGTGGTTGTCAAATGTGGTTTATCTTAGGTTTAAGTTAAACCAAAACTATGATTAAGGTGAACCTTAAATAGTGAATGAGTAGTATAATTCATTTCAAGCTTCAAAAAAACTTTTTCAGAATTAAAATTATAAATTTAAATAATTGAATAAACATCTTAATAGTTATATCTATTTTATAAATTTTAGATGGCAAAAAGAAGTTCAAACTTTTCTGTTATTGAAATAAAGTTATTAAAGAATTTGGTATATAAGCAATGGGATAAAATTGATAATTTTTATATTTTTATAACCTATAAATATTATAATGAAATAATGAAAATTGTGATGAATTAATTTTAAATTTATGTTAATTACTCTGATATTTTTTATTATTGTATATTTTATTGATTATTATTAATAATAATAATAATTCTTTATTACGAAAATAAATTCCAATTACAAAATTATTTGTATCTATATAACATATAATAGGTATTAAACTAGATATACAATGTAAGAAAATTACTTTATAATTATATTTATAGTAAGACTATACCTAATACCTAGTAAAAGAAAGAGAAGGAGAAAAATAAAGTAATATTAATCTTATAAGTATTTTTTTTAAATATAATATTATATCTATAAGTATTATATATTCCAAGATATGAGTCATACATATTGTCAAAGGTTTATTGAAAAAATCAATATTTTGTATAGAATTTCCAGCAGACATTAAAATATTCGATGGCGAATTTAGCATGTAATTTTTAATAGTATTTTTATATAAAATAAGTTATTTTTGCGACAATTCATTGAATTGACTTTAAAATTTATGTTTTGAAGAATTTCAGGACAATCAATTATATTAATTTAATTATAAAAATTTCAATTTTATTTGCATAAAACTCCGTTCTAGCGTTTGTATATTAAAAATTTGGATTGTGACATCATAATCAGAATGAGGAGTTCTATAAACATAACATTGTAAACATGAAAAACAAATAAAATTATTTTGGATTTTGTTTAGATTTCGTGTTTGTTTTATTAAATATGGATGCCAGATAAGGAGTGTATAATCAAAGTGAAAATGGACTAATGAATAGAATAAGATTTTTAATGCAGAGTTATCTTTAAATTGTCGACTAGTGCGTTTTAAAAGCCCCATAATTTTGCAGAAGCTTCATTCCTAATAAAATTTACATGATCATTGAAAGAAAATTTAGTATACAATTTTACTCCTAGATCATGTAGATACTGTAGTTACTCTTGATAAATTAATATTACCCAAAGAATAATTAAGTGCAATAGGCATTTTTTTTAAAAGAGAATGTAATTGTAGAACATTTATTTAAATATTATAACAAATCATTATTTTGATAACATTTGTAATTATTATCTAAATTAAATTGTAGTTTAATAGCAACATCTATACATTTAATATTTTTGAAAATTTTTGCAACTAATAATAACATTTTTGAATTTGAAATAGCTTTCAAGATATCGTTTATATTATATTATAATTTATATTATACAATAACAAGACGATATATTATATTTAAAATCACACTAATGTCTTAAACACATAAATATGCGTAAGATTAAAAAAAAAAAATCTAAAATACTATCGTAAGTTATTAAAATCATTATGTAAATGAAGCAACTTTTACACGTAAAACATAGGCGGCTGTGCACTGATCGGCTCTATGACGTCACGGGGCTATTATTAACTCTTAATATCTCGTTGAATAATCATTTTTTTAACTTCGGATTTTTACTTAAACGTTTTTCATTATTTTAACAATAATAATAAATCATTAAAATTAAAGTTAAAAAAAAAATTTTAGTGTTGTGATCTCCTTTAACACGAATAATATCCAACTTTGTAATCATGCAAATGCAACAGTATTCATTAATTGCAAATAAAAACACAACCAAGATAAATACCAAAAAAATTATCAAAACTAGTCAATACATAAGTGTATATACAAATTAAAAACAAAAAAAAATTTAAGATTTAAAATGATCAAACTGTATTTTTAATTTTTAGTCCGTTTAAACATTGATAATGACATGTTATTATTAGTATTTTGTATTTCCACATAGATAGCACTATAAACCATACTTGTACCGCTCGAAACAATATTGAGGTTCACCGCTAATGTCTCCGATTCCAATCCTTACCATGACAAAATAGATAGGTATGTCAGCAACATTGTGATACGCACATCTCTGTGAAGTATCCCTACTTTTAACCGTGTATTAAGTTTTCCGTCCCTCATTGGTTACAATAGGAATTATATCGAGCATACATTTCCAAACTGTTACCACAAAATTTAATGAAAAACGGAAAACCTAATATATGGGAAAAAGTGGGAATGCACATATCGGACTAAAATTTGTATTGTTACTGACATACCTATCTATTTTGTCATGATCCTTACTATCTTGGTCCGTGGTTGTAACTATCGAGCCCTCATATTAGTGTTACCACATGTTAGAATCTAAAAGTCTTTTTTTTCTAAGATTTTCTAATGGTTTAAATCCTGTTTATTATTAATTCCTATCCTATTATAATTTATGAACAGTATATAACGTTCAAGGTTTATAGATTAAATCGGCGAGAGTAGCAAACATATTGTAAATGAAGCGTACAATACATTTAATTATTGTAACTATTGTAACTGGATACGCTACTTAGCGGGCACTCAATCACAGCATCTTATTCACGATTTTATTATTCTAAGCCCGAGTGCACAATCTGGTTTCATTTAATCTGTGCTCATAACACAGTGTAGAGAAAATTAGGTGATAACACTAGACCTGAAAATAAAAAAAATCAGACGCTGTTCTTGACGGCACTTTTGTTGTTCAAATTAATTCCACCGGTAGCGCCCATTAATCCAAGGCTTGTAATTCCTTCAGATATATTGTATTTCATGCAATATTTTATTTATTAAGTTTGTTAATAATTGTCAGACAATTTCAAAAAATGGTCGAGTAGCCCAACTATAATTGATAAACTATCCATATACTATCAAAACGTTCCAGGTATTAATACCAAATTAGATTTGTTTACTCGTAATGTCTCTTTTTACAATTATGATATTATAATACTTACTGAAACTTGGTTATCTAATAATGTTATCGACGTCGAATTTGGACTCTGTCCCCTATACACTATATTTCGATGCTATCGTTGTGATACTTGTGATGTTATAATGAGCGGCGTGGTGTATTGATTGCAGTTAAAAACCGGTTCGTTTGTCGTCGACTATCTCCGACAACTCTGTTGAACAATTGTATATAAAAGTTAGTGATAAATTTTCCACTTTAGTTATTGGTGCTGTATATTTTACCCCTGCTACTGACATGAATATTTATGATATACATATTAATACTTTCGATATTTTGTTAAGTAACAATAGTCGCTCGAAATTTTTAATTTTTGGTGACTACAACCTACCAAATATTAATTGGCAATTTTTTAATAATTCTATTGTCCCTGTTGTGGCACGTGCTAATTCTCTTGAGTGCAATGTATTAGTTGGTTTTTCTTATCTAAATCTAATACAATTTAATTCAATCTATAATCGTTCAGGATCGCTACTTGGTCTAGTTTTTTCAAACATGTCTAATATCAATGTAACTAACTTAAATCACCCGTTATTAACATTGGACTATGTACCACCCAGCACTGACAGTTGAATTACCCATTTTATCATTTAAACATTTAAATTATGAGGAGTAAATTTATGATTTTTTCAACCGTGATTATAATAATATTAGATCTGATATTGCATTGTTAAACTGGAATGGCATATTTAATGGCCTTAATATTAATGATGTAGTAAATGTATTTTATAAATATACATTCAAAATAATTAACACTTATTGTCAGATCAAAACTTTAAATTTGCCCAAGCACCCTCTCTGGTTCAGCCGCTTATTAAAAAACTTAATTTTTAATAAAAAAATTGCGCATAAAATCTATAAACAATCTCCCACTTCATATAATTATAACACATATTCTAATTTACGTGCTTGCTGTAAGGCTCAAAATAAAATTGACTATATCTTTATCCAAAAATCTCAAAACTCAATTACTCGTAGTCCTAAGTTTTTCTGGCAATATGTTAATAGCAAGCGCTCTACTCGCTCATGTCCAAATGCTATGTATTACAATAGTAACAATATTTCCGGTGGTGATGATATTGCAAGCTGTTTTACCCAATACTTTTCCAGTGTTTTTAATAACTCGTCAACTTTGCAATCTATTTCTGATACTTGTAATACTAGTCTATCTTCAGTTGATTTTAACTTTTGTACGCTAACTCTCAGCGATGTCTATAATGAACTTAATGATATATCTTATAAAACTTGTCCTGGTCCTTACCAAATCTTTAATATACTCTTTAAGTAATGTAAATTTGTGTTATCAACTCCCTTACTAGTGCTATTCAATCGTTCTCTTGCTACAGGTGTCTTTCCAGATAAATGGAAAATTTCATATATTACCCCTGTTTATAAAAATGGAGATATTAACCAAGTAATAAACTACCACCCTATTTCTATAATATCCATTTTCCCAAAAATATTTAAAAGTATTATTTATAAAAAAATTTCTCCACTCTTTAAAAATTGTATCATAAAAGAACAACATGGTTTTACTTTCGGCAGATCTACTACAACCAATCTTCTGATTTTGCAGCAACATATTTTAAGTGCATTTAATATGTGTTCCTCAGGGATTTCATTTGACTCCACTTCTTTTTAATATTTATGTTAATGACATTAGTGTCATTAATTCAAATATACTGCTTTTTGCTGATGATGCCAAAATTTTTCGTATTATAAGGACCCCACTTGACACTAAAAAGCTTCAGCATGATCTCGATAGCATTAGCAATTGGTATGATACTAACAAATTGAACTTGAACGTTCTAAAATGTAAAGTTATTACATTCTCTAAGAAACGTTCGCCATTATTAAACAAATATTTTTTAAATGACGTTGAATTAGATCGAGTCACGTGAAAGATTTAGGCATTTATCTTGATTCCACGCTTTCGTCCAATGATCATTATATATATATATTCAAAATAGAACATCTTCATTGTTAGGCTTCATAGCTCGGAGCTGCAACAGTTTTAATAATCCACTTGTCCTTAAATCACTCTACTGCGCCTTTGTTTGATTAGTTTTAGATTACAATTCAATAATTTTGTCTCCTTACACTTCCGGTCCATTTCAGGCTCTTGAAGCAATTCAAAACCGCTTTTTAAGACTTTTAAGCTTTAAATGTAGTATACAACGTCTGCCTCACTCATCCTATAAGCTGTTATTAATATGTTTGAAACATGACACCCTACAAGTTAGAATGATAAACCAAGATATATGTTTTATATATAAATTATTAAATGGCCATATTTATTGTCCAGATCTATTATCCAAATTATCTTTTTCAGTTCCTTGTCATATGACAAGGCAGGCCAACACTTTTTATGTGCTATTCCAATGTTAATTATATGGTAAAAACTTTTCTCTAATTAGAACCATGCAACATGTTAATAACTTTAATATTGATATCTTTATTTGTAACTCTATTGAATCTTTTACTCTATACCTTAGTAATTTAATCACTTAAATCTATATTATTCAACCATAGTTAACTGCGTGTCGTTTGAGAAATCAGAGTTAACTCTACGACCACCGTTCGAAAACGTCATGTTATTCATTTCGAGTTAACTTTTGTTATTCGAAAGAATTAGGTAGGTTATTTGTTACTCTAATGATAATAATTCTTATCATATATAGATAACAAGTAATTTTCATTTACATTGAATATAAAGTATGTACCTATAATAATAGTACGATTATAAAGAACTTTATTTAAGCATAGGTACGTAATTTAAAGAGCCTTTAGAATCTATATAGTCGTGTTCGTGACTCGTTGGTTCATTATCAAAAGATATTATCATTTATTATAAATATTAACCATGAACACTAGAGATAAGGAGATTAAACTCTTATGGCCGTCCATGATAAAAGTGGTCCGAAAAAAAGCGCGCAGTTATTGTCACCAGAAGCGCATCGATTGATATGAGGGTTACTTTATTCCATATAATATAAGGATTAAATACTTTTTTATATTTTTTCAAAATAAATAGGCAATATTTTTAATTGTGACTTCTGATGTATATTGCGCGTTGTATAATTACGCATCCATACACATAATATATATATATATATATATATATTTGAATAAAATATAAATATTATTTATAAGTATGATTACCCAAATATGTATTTCATATACATTATGTAAATCATAGTATATATTATATTTATAAATAGACACTATACACTATTGTTATAGATTGATGATAATAATAAGTTGGTTTTTAATCTTTAATACCTACTTGATATTGTATTATACTTATTATACTACTGTGAGGCCTATACTTATAGAGGAACGTGGGGCAAAATGAGGACGCTAAGGTTTTAATAAGAATAAATTGTTTAATTCATATGATATTTTTCTAAAATTACAGTCATATGATCTTTATGTTGTCTAATATAATACCACTATCAGTTAATAACAATAAAATAATTTTTGACTTAGTATAAAGTAAAAACTTAAAATACTCATTTTGCCTCATTTTACCCCATATATGGGGCAAAATGGGGTACCTTTTATAAAATGAATAAAAATTTGGCAAAAATATTGAAAAACACAAATTTTTTGAATTAGTATTTATTTTATTGGTCTAGGTTTTCTTATTTCAAATTTCCAAATAATTTTATGAGTAATATAAAGATAAAAATAATTTTATAAGTATTATAAATAAAATAAAAATTATGAACAAAATTAACATACAAATGTAGAGTCTTCTTCTTCATCAATACCAGCACAAAGATTATGAGCCCATCTCTTACAGATTATGCATTTAATCCAACCATCAATAGACTTCGAGTATTGTTCATCACAATAAAAACAAATATCATCATTTTCCTCATCATCATCATTTTCTGAACTAGACATTGGCATTTGAATATTTTTCTTTTTAATTTTCTTGTGATTTGAATTTTTAGTCATAACTTTTTTCATTTTTTTTCTTCTGATGTTCGATTTAGTGATAAAGATCTTTTAACTGAAGTACGAGTATTTGAAGTGTTGTTGCTTAATGATAAAGCCAAAAGTTCATTTTTTACGGTGATTCAGTTAGAATTATTGTCTTGCCACGTCTCCTAGAATTTCTTTTAGTTGTCTTATTACTTTTTGGAATATTTAATCATAATCATAAATAAGCAGAAAAAGTATTTATTGATACATGGGGCAAAATGGGGATATCCCCGTTTTGCCCCAAACACGTAAACCTCATTTTGCCCCTAAAACACACTTACTTATTGAATTATTTTTGCAGACGTTCTGCTGATTATTTACAATAATATTTATGAAAACACTTTTTATATACATGTATTGTTATAATAATTAATAATGCAAAAATAATTTACTTTCAACCAAAGAAAAATTTAAAAAAAAAACATTTTTTTTATATCACTGTTTCCACTGTATCACATTTATCATATTTTTATCAATAACTCATATTATAATGCAAAGAAAATAATTAAACTTTAACTACGTTTTCTTGATTGGGAAACAATTCTAAATAGCTGTTTTAAAAATTTATATATTCATTATTTCCTTAAAATTTAACCACGTCCCCATTTTGCCCCACGTTCCCCTACGGAAAATCAAATCACTAAATTTGTCAAAAGCCGTTTTTTTTATTTACAAACCCGGCCCGGCTCAGCCCGAAGTTCGTTTACAACGGACTATCCACATCTGGACCAAAAAAAAATTATAGCCTCAACCCGATCTGGCCCGTGCTGATCTCTGCTACGTACCTACTCATTTTGTAATATGTGCATATAACACGTTTGATAAGTTATTATAAAACTAACTTTTTTGAATTTTCCAATAAATATAACTTGAAAAAAATTAAATATCGAAAAAAGGCTATATGGGGCACTAGATAATGTTATTATCTATAATTTATTTTGTGGTTAATCTTTTTGTGATGATTCTAAGTTGTTAATAATGAAAAATGTAACATGAGTTTATATTGAAAATTGTTTGCGCTAACATCCCTCTGAAATGTTATATGGAACATTATAAAACGTACTAAAAAGTATACATTTATAATGTAATGTATACCTACAAAATAAATGTATGTAAAAATTATAGTAATTGTCAATTTCTAAATTTACCTAATATTATTCTATATTCTATAATTATTATTTTTATTTTATTTAATTGCATATCATGTGATTGTTTAATTATGCTAATATTGTATATAGGATTTTAATGTATAACAATTTAACCATAATATATGTATTGATAAATAATTAAATTTAAATATGTTTAGCTGTATTTACCTTGTCCATCTGGTGTAATAATGTCAGATTTATGTAACAAAATTGCGGCATCTAAAAAGGTAGGGTCCACGTTTGGAATCCTTCCATTCATCTTGGAACTTTTGAGTTTAAATTACCAATCGTATATTATTATGTAATAGATATACACAAACAAAAAATGAAAATATTTCACTAAACTTTCTTCGTTGAATGAACATTAACGACTAATAATTTTAATAATTTTATATCAATATACATACCTATTTTGAAGTCATAATCAATTGTACCTATAATGAATAACCGGGAGAAAATACGGAAATATCAACCAATAAAAATAAACAAATTATAACAGATTGATGACAATGTATGTCCCCCATAAGAATATTTCCGGTGGATATAATAATATAATAAAATATAATACGAGTACAATGTTAATTTCAATATATACCTGCATATAAATATAGATTAATTGTATATAATTATTTTATCACTATAATAAAATAATCTAAATCCAACAAATGTATTTCAATTATGATGCAGATATTCCTTAAGAACTCGGAAATAAAAAACTATTAAAAAGTTAATTAATCATTCTATTAAAAACCCGGGTGCTGGGATATGGCGTACCCTGGCACCCGAAAATAAAAAACGGTTTTAGACGGGTAAAAAATAAAAAACAAATTCCGGACTTGTGGTTACAAAAATTACGAATTACTTACTAATTTGCGACATATTTTTTAAGAATTATAGATATAGGTATGAACTTGAGGTGCCAGGGTAAGTGACCTGTTGTATACATTATCAAGTTTCGCCTAATTATTTAGTTTGACATAAAATCTGTTGGTTAAATTATACATACAAGCAATTTATTACCTATGCATTTTATATTCATTAATATTAGGTGCCTATGTATTACTTATGTTTATGTTATAAAATATAAATTGAATGTTTTAGTAATTATTAAAATATTAAAAAAGGTTATAACAAATAAAAAAAAATATGAAATGTGTTAGGTAGGTAGTAGCATTGATTATATATA
Organism: Pemphigus obesinymphae; assembly: GCA_025469235.1. Taxonomy (NCBI): domain Eukaryota; kingdom Metazoa; phylum Arthropoda; class Insecta; order Hemiptera; family Aphididae; genus Pemphigus; species Pemphigus obesinymphae. The sequence goes on along the minus strand of JAIPRL010012221.1, from coordinate 112 downwards.
GTATAGATTGCTCACTATCCCGCTTTTCGGTGGCGTACTAAATTGTACCTAATCGTTAGGCCGCGTTGTGTGCCGATCATTTTAGTTATGTTCCTAATCGTTGTAAACGCTA
>JAIPRL010012220.1:0-12336 GCA_025469235.1 Pemphigus obesinymphae | reverse complement strand
TGAGAGTTGAATTGAATCACGATAAAAATAAATAGAGCTGGGAGTTAACTCACTGAGTCGACTCTTTAAACTGAACTGAACTGAATGATTCGACTCCCATAAATGAGTTGAAATTCCCAACACTAAATCATATTATTATAATCGTCCCCACTAATAATTGTATTTAATTACTATGAGATTTTATTTTTCGTGGTTGGTAACAATGAATTCTATGAAAAATATTGGTTCTTATCATATTGTGTCGGAGAACATTGAGCTCTATCACCCACAATTTTCTCGTTCCCGTCCCGCTACCGTGTGTGGGGGACCAATAGTTTATTTACGGTGTGCTCAGTGCGTTATATTCGTGTTATTCGTATTATTATCGCGTATATTATATCGTAAATGTATTAGGTACCCATATAATATTATCATAATGATAATTGATAATAATATTTTAAAGACATCATACGTCATACATACATATTATATACCCGTGTGTACAAAATAGTATGTAAATTATATAATAAAACAATGGGTAAATATTTAATAATATATATTATAAAAATATAATAATATACTGATTTTATATTAATGTACATTGTTATTTTTTATGATTATGTAGGTATTTATTTATTTTTACGAGTACGAAAACTTTTTTTAAAATTAATCGATTTATAAATTATTATAAATATGTATATGTGCCTATATGTAATAATGTGTTTTACACGTTTTGAACATGTACAATATAGTACATAATATACATTGTTTATTGTATAAAATATAATTTTATTTACGTAACGTACTATTTCCCGTTCTCGTCCTGCTACCGCTATACCGCTTGTCCGTCGAACCGCCCGTATCATCGAGTGTCGACCGCGCCGACGTCATATAGGTACTATTATTATGCACTGAACCACGGTTGCAGATAGAATCACAACCGTGTGCCGAACCGTTAATTAATCAATGGCCGACCGTACACTCGTAACAAAATAGATAGCTATGTCAGCGACATTGTGATACGCACGTCTCTGTGAAGTAACCCCACTTTTTACCGTGTATGAAGACGTTCTCCGCCTCTCATTGGTTACACATTATTATATCAAGCATAGATATTTCCAAGCTATCACCACAACATAATTGAACGAAGAGCGGAGAACCTAATACACAGGGGAAAAATGGGGGGGGGGATGCGCGTATCGGACTGAAATTCGTATTATTGCACGTTTGTCTGCACGTCGCAAAGAATCCTTAGGCTCCATGTCCTTATCACGCATGCGCGCAGACCATAGATAATAAATAAATCTATTTTATCCACAAACTGAGATTATATTATATTATATTATATCTTAGTTCGTGATCATAATAATATAAATTTTGTATGTAAAACATTGATAATAAAAATTATTCTTATTAATTAATTCTTTACTGTCTATGATGTAAAATTCTATTCAAGATAACAATGACGAAATAGATTAAGATTTCAATTTTCATGCAAGTCCTTTTTTCCGTCGCAATGTATTTTACCCAAATTTTTAAATACATTTCTTAAAACATGCCGTGTGGATAGTAATTGTTTTCGAAATGGTCCCATCACACTGCAGACTCCAAGCATTATAAAATAATTGTTAGTCCCTTTCCACGAGTTTGAAAAAATAGGTCATCAATAAGCATAAGAATGAAAAAAATTTTTATACAAATTAAAACGTTAATTTATTCTGTCATTGTTAAATTGAATAGAATTTTACACACAAAAATGTATATCACAGATTAAACATTTAATATTATGATTAATATAAAAATGTATAAGGATAGATAATATCTGCGTGCATGCGTGATAAGGACGTGGAGCCTAAGGATTCTTTGTGACGTGCAGACACAAACGTTTATTGCTGACATGCCTACCTGTCTGTTTTGTCATGCGTACACTAAACACCAAATACCAACACAAATACACTGCGTAACGCGAGGAAATCATAAAATTACACACAACTCATTAATAAATTACCGCTTCCGATTCCCTTATAACCACAAGCCTTTTTGATAATGTTTCCAAACGATAACAATAGTTCGTACAATCGGTCGAATTTGTATTTTGACATACACCCATTAATTATGGTCGGAATGCCGCATGATTTTTTGACAATAAATTTAAAACGGAATATTGTATAGTGTAATATAATAAAAAATTACCTTGTAATATAAATCCCGACGTGGTTAAATAAAAAATGTCAAGTGTATTTGTCTTCGCTCTTCTGTGCATCGAGATTGTTTGCATTGCATTTCAAACCCACTGAACGTTTCACATAATCAGCATATCTCATGACTTGAACTGTGCCGTTTGGTTGGACGTTTTATTATCAAATGGTATTAATTATGAATTAATTACTACCGTGTATTTGGGTAGGAACGCCTTGTCGTTTAGATAACGTTATGGTGATAACATTATAAAACGAAAAATATCTCTCTAAAAACAATTTATAATGTTTGACGCAAGAAATTCATTTTTTTAATATCATTGCGATAACCAATAAGCGATTTTACGAAAAACGAATGCAAATATATAGCTCTACATGATATATTAATATATATTAATGATTATATAGTTGTACGTATTTAATATTTTTAATTCAAATTCAAAATGTAATTTCTTCAAAAGTAAAAGTTTACAAATCATACCGAAACGGAAAACAGCTATAAAATAATAATTACTTATACATAGTATAGGTATAGGTACCTATACTTTATTACTCTAATTATTTTCTTGGCTTTAAAAAAAAAAAAATCAACGTTCTAGTTGAATTATAATTTGTATTCGACTATATTATATACTTTATGTAATAATTTATCACACTCATGGCAAACTGAATCCATATACATTTATATGATGATATATTTTTATTCATTTATTGTTTATTTAGATCCGTATTTCCCTATACTTACCCTAATAGTATTTTCTAGAGTGCTAAATTATCACGAATTATAATATTATGTTAATCTAGAATTGGATCTGATTAATAATACAAATATTATTAAATTTATTTAATTAATATTTATTAAAAACTACACGAGTGTTAAAATTTGTAGGTAGACATAAAATAATAATAACACAATATTACTAATGTGAATATAGTAAACCATTTTATACATTATCTGGGAGTATTATAATAATTATCAATTGACTAATTTTTAAATATTGTAAACAGAGAAACTAAAAAAAAAGATGCAAAAAACTCAACTTAGCAGAGCGTGGTTTCGATCCACGGACCTCTGGGTTATGGGCCCAGCACGCTTCCACTGCGCCACTCTGCTACGATCTCAGCAGTGAACATTTGTACGTATTTAAGTTGAAATACTCTATATTGATAATATTATATAATGATAATATTAATTATGCTTATTATTTTTATCTACTTTTTTTTTTTTTTTTTTTTTTACTAAAAAACTAATAAAATATTTAATATTATATTAAAAATTATAATATGTAATTATATTTTTATAATCATAAAAATTAAAATATTAACTAAAGGATATTATAACGACGATAGATATTAAAATGTTAAATATAATTTGAATCGATTTAGTCATGAATAAACTCCGGATTTGTTTGCATTCTTAAAATAATATACATTTGTGCATAAAAAAAAAACGTTGAAATATCCAAAAATATATGCTCTTATCTAAAATAGGTACCTACTTAAATACATGCAAACATTTTTTGTTTTGTCCATACCTATTTATACACTTAAATTTACTCCTTAGTACCTCCATAGAATATCTTAGTACCTAAGTACGTCTCTAATGCAGTACCTATAATTAATTATAGGTATAACCTACCTAGGTATACCTTATATAAATATATAGAAGGAACCTATTTTCATTTCCTGTGTTTTCTTTAAGTATCAATATAGACGCTTATACGAATTTCGTTTTTAGTTTAAAATGCGTGTCATAAAAATTCTAATGAGTATGTGTAAATAAGTCGATTTGGAAAATATTGCGTAAAGTGAATACGTTTTTGTAATCGAATTTTGACATAATAATATAATATTTTCATGAGATTCTGCAGTGCCCTGCATGTCTGGTTGTATGTTATGTAGTATTACTGCGATTTCTCGGCGCGTATATTGCGTCCTTTAATATAGTTAAAACCCGTTCAAATTAATAATTCAAATACGTTTATTTTATCTAATTTTTTTTTTTTTGTGGTAATTTACAAGAAATTCCACGTCAACTCCTCTTTAATTGTTGCGTTATCTTAAAATTAGTTTAAAAACATGTTTTCGTATAAGTTAATGTATGTTGCAATGTTGCATTATTAATGATATTGCGGTATCAAGAGGATAATTATTATTTTATCCGTGGCTGTTGTGAATAATATTGTCAATTTTGCATACACCTTTAATGGTCAATAATATTAAAAAAGTCAAAACGTTAACCACATTATTCAAAAGCTTATAGAAAAAATAATTAATTAACAAAATATTAACATATTTCTGGCAAAACCACATTAATATTGTCCTTTCATATTTTAATGATAATACAAATTATAAGTAAAGGATCTTTTAGCCTTTACGATTTTGGTTAAATTATGAATTTATTTGATATTATATGATTATTTATATGACATTATTAGTTGATTTATGAATGAAAAATATTATAATACATTATATAATAATATAATACATTTGACTATCGAATGGAATTAGCAAAAACATATTTAAATTCAAAATTTAATAAAAACTTTTATAATTATATTATGATTAAAATTTTTATTGATTAGTATATAATAATATGTAAATGTATATTTCATGTTCTGAATGGAGCGAGGGATTTTTATTCCCCTACCTTCTTCTTCGCCTGCCTAATTTAACCATGTCAGCTTTTTCTCAATATTTTCTCGAAATTTTTGATTGTGCAGCAATCATTCTGTATAAAAAATACTATACTTTTATCAATACAAACATAATTTATTAAAATTTAAAAATGTTGGGAAATTATATTTTTAATTTAAATTTTAAAATTTTTTGTATAAATATAGATATTGTGATATTTGATCACTTAGAATTGAAATTTTGGTTTTCCATGTACACCTTTCTTTACCTCGGTGTTTCATAGTTTTTTAACAATTTAAAATTCAGTTACCTCAAAGCAAATGAGTGCATTTTTGAAATTATAATTTATTCATCTAATTAATAATATAATAATATAGTTTATACCTACTATAAAATGATTTTTTTTCCAATGATTGATTAAGCATTTGATATAGTTATTGTTTTTTTCTACTGATGCATTTGTTCCAGCTGGAGGTGAATACTCTATTATTATTATTTTTATCAAAATCTGTAATAAGTATCTATAGTTCATTTGAAGTAAAAACAATTTTCACATTACCATTTTTTATTATTTTACATTATTAAATAGATATTTAAATAAAAAAAAAACGGGAAATTAACTGAACCTACTTTAAAAAACGCGACAACAAGCATCCCGTTGGATGTTTGTTAGGACAACGGGATGTAATGCTGAAAAACGGGACAATTCTGTTTTTTCATGTACTTTTGTACCTTACCTACACTTTTTCGGATAGAATGAGTAAAGTAAGAATTTTCAGGTATAGAGCTTTCTAATAACAATTTTCTCTAATTGGTTCTTTATAGAAGTTATTTCTTGATTTTCCCAGCAAGTACCTATAGTTTTCTTTAACGTAAAGGAAAATGACCAAAAAATTGCTATACATAAATTAGAAAATTATATCACACCGAGTACGGTATAGTATAATGAGTTCGCTCAGCATCGTTTTATCGAAAGAAATGATTTATTATTAATTTTTTTTAATTCAATACATCCATCAGTACCTATCCTATTGGACGAGTGAAGTGCTTTCAACCCCTATTGGCCGGATTTATTATTATTAATATTATGTAGTAACTAGTAGGTATTTTATTTCAGTGTGTATGGACATTAGATTATTTTCATCAAGTATAGGATTTTTTTTTATAATCGTTTTAATTATTTTTACTGTTTATTATTAGCAACAAGTTATAGGAAAGCCTACTCTGCGAGCGTGCTAAATTTCTTAAACGTATTTTAAACAGTACCTAAATTATAATTTCATAAACAAATTGTTAACCTACAAGGCTACAATATACTATTATGTGTAGAAAACAAAACGAATAATACCTATCTATCACCCTAAACAAATCAACGATCGGAACTATATATGTACTAGTAATCACGGACGGACGGACACAAGGTGTTTAAACTTATATTTAGAAACCTAAATAACATATTTTAATGGATTATTTATTTATTTATTTTTTTAATTAAATTTTTAATTGGAATTTTTTCATTTATAAAATGTTATCTACTGTACCTATTATAAGTACTATATATTACTTGTTTATTTTTATTTAAAATAATTTTCACCACACACCTACATGATTTTATATTATATAGATATAATTTACCCGTTCATTATTTTTCACTCATCTATATACATATTGTATATATTATATTATATTATATATATATATACTACATACGTATCATTATTTCTATAATTTGAAATTGCATGTGTAGGTACAATCAGTAGGTATTATTCACCTGATACCGATTAACTATAGGCATAGGTAGTGAATAGTCATTGTGAACGAAAATAATACAACCATTACGAATATGATAGTAATAAAATATATTTACCACAAGTATTACAAATTACACCGACCACAATAATATTAGGTGTCTATACCTACTATCTATCTATTTGACTGTATTTATTAATGAAATGTTTATAGGTACTTGAATATAATAATATATATTTTATCATTTCACGTTTTGAGTAACACAATTTAGTAGGCAGTTATAGTTTATAGTTATAACTTATAATATTTATGAGTATATTGCAAATTGCAATATATATATTATTATTATTATTATATATGTCTCGCATGACATCATAGGTGTCACAGCAGAATTATACATCTGATAATGCAGTTTGTGAGTGAATATTTTATAATAATAATAATAATAATAATAATAATAATAATATATGTATATCTAATACTTAATAGTATATTTTACCATGATAATAGTTCTGTAAAAGGCAAACATAAGGTATGGAATATGAATTATTATATGAGTTAAAATTAAATCGTTTTCTTCAGAATTTTATACGAATACAACATATTATCAGCTTTAATTTAGTATATTATTTTATATTAATTTATTTTTACATGTTTATAATATTAATAAATCATAAAAATTGATGTATTAATTTGTCGTTTTCAAAACATAATAAATAAAAAATATTAAAATAGTATTCGATCCTGAGCGGAACGAAGGAGTTATTGGTTTTACAATGATGTTTATTTTTTTTTCTGAAAACAACTTTTCGACTAAAAGACTTGGTCCGGTCATTACACACGTACCCACTTTCCGGTAGTATTTTTTTTTTTTTTTTTTTTTAATTTGACTTTTAATTGTAATAGTTAATAACTTCTTTTTACATGTTTAATATTATAATGTCGCATGGCGGGTCTAACTGAGAAATTATGTTTACTAGGTAGGTATAGTATATCTATAATGTAATGACAAATATGAGATAGTTGACTATTAAGACAACGACTCGAATGTTGAATTAAAATTAAATTCGTCGATGACAGTGTATTAGTAAATTATTTTATAGTAGATAACTATATTTTATAGTACTATTTTCTTTCCATAAATTTCATTCCTATTTTAATTTAGCACTACTTTGAGTATTATTATTATTATTATTGGGTTCATATTTGTCCATTTATATTTATAATTTATATTCATAAGTATAAATGAATAGTTATAAATATATAAGGCATAAACTATGAATGGTTTTCTAGAAGAATACTTCGCTTATAACATTTCAACGTATATATATAGTGTATATTTCCATAAATTATGTAACTTCCTTGAATACGAGTACCTAACTGACTACAGTAATTAAATAAAACATATATGTAACAGTATAGTATTATTAAATCCGTAGTAATTATGCGTATAGAATGTTTTTAAAATTTAAATAAAAACTACACATAATAATATATAAATCATCTACAAATTATTTTAAAGCCCATGATAACATTTTTCTATTTGTTGATTTATTTTTGAAATTTAATAAAAGTTATAGCGTATTAAATTAACCAAGAAAGCATAAAAATTACCTACTATCCTACATTACTATTAAATAGATGTACTTATACACCTATCTATGTTTTACTGAAAATTAGTTTCAAGTAAATTTTGGTGACAAACTATTATTTTTTAATGCACATAAATTATTATCCAGAATCCTTTATTGTATCAATAATCTCTCTTGTCCGTTTTTTCGTAATTAGTTTACTCTAGTAATATTATTAATTTATAACAATAATAATATGTAAATGTTGATAATATATTTCCCAGATTTGTTTAATTCCCATAATGTAGCGTAGGTATACTAAACTTTGCGGTATGACAATTCGCTACCAAATTTTGTATTTAGGAGTCCCGAAAATAACTTTTATTTAATAACATTTTAACTTACGAAATACTAAATATAATATATATATATATATATATATATTCCTATGTAAGTACAATTAACCATTTTTATATTTTATTATAATATTCATTTATAAGCTACCTACATCAATTAATTATTGCCTATATTTTAAAAACTTGTTTTACAGAATCCAGGGCCGGCGCTCTGGATATAAGAAATATTTATGGAAGGGGTGGGGGTCCCTAAAATACCGACGGAAATATATCTTTGAAATGTAAATAAATTAAAATTTTCTGCCCTGACAGAATCTAAGATCTTGTACCTACTTACATATAATATATTAGGCAGATGTGTGGAAGTACTCACATAAAGTAGGCATATTTGAAATAATTAATAAAAAATAAAAATAAACATGAACTTAAAAACCTAGAGTTCCCTTATGTGGAAGAAAATGTATCAAATAAAAGGTATTGTGATTGTAAAAACATTTAAAATTAGAGATTACCTAGTACCTACTGAATTGTTTATAAACGGTGAAATATATACAAATATATTATTATATTCGTAATACAATTTACGGTAAAATATGAATAATTTTGAAATTTTGCCGAAAATTACATACATATTACGTTGTAAATATCTAGATGTTACTAATTAATAATATAATTTTACTAATTAATAATATAATTTTACGTAGATTTTTCAAATAAATATAAAGCATGTATTATATTGTGTATTTATATAACACAGGTATTATGTTATAACATTATTATTATGAGTATTGTAATTTGTAGGTTACATCTTTATATAGTTTTAGATTCTGAATGAAATGAGATTGAGAAGATATATTGAATTAGTTTTATACTTTTACAATATACGTAATATACATGTATATATTTTTAGTTGGTCCATATATATATATAGGCACCATTTCATTTATATTTATTTATATATATATATAAATTAATAGCTCCTTTATAGTTTAGACATTTTGGGCATAAATGAGGTACTTTTAAGACGTGATTTTTATGGTTTCCCTGTAGTTATATTTTTATAGACGTACGTGCGACGTTAAATTAAAATACGTATTAAAAAAATCATTATAGGACTTAATAAAGTTGTATATAAAACTAAAAAAATAACTGTTATCCTCACTATACGTACGTTTTACGAATAAAATGATTTTTAATATTGTTGATTTTTGTTTTATGTATCTATATAGACACCTAATGTAGATGTAATATAGTATAGAATATATACGATTTCCTAGGTCCAACCGCCACATATGTAATTCAGTTTTCATTTATGGTTGTGTAGTATTACCTACGTAAGCAGGTTTAGGTCAAACCTCAAATGGTTACACAATGAATTTAAAATATAAAATACAAATAATGAAAAATCGTTATATCTAATTAAATAGTAATTTGAAATATTTACAAAATACAATTATATGATTAATTTATTGTATTTAAAATCATTAAGCTATATATTATAGTATATTTTATATATTATATAATATATAGTGTAGGTATATCTAAGCACATTTGTAGTTTTAGGTAAGGAATTGTTATATTTTTTATAATCTAGGGTCGTAAGGGAGTAGCTAGGAAGAGGGATAAGGGGGTTATAGCCCCCCCCCCATTGGCTGTGTTTTTATAGCTATTTATGCTAAATTGATTGCAGTTATTCAGTGATAGTTGTAGTTTTATTATATTCTGTGGTTGTAATTTTGTTAATAACAATTATTATAAAATGAATGATAAAAGAAAAAATATATGAACACAATCATTGTAATGTAATAAGAAGTTCAAAGAAGACAACGTTGTTCAAATGTTTGATCAAAATACTTCTGGAATACTGTAGTTAGCAGTTTGGGGATCTTAATTGTTAAAATAAAATAGGTATATATATTATAAAAATAACAATATTTTATATATATATAATACAAAATTAATATAAATTATAAAAAATATATAAAAAGAAAAAATGCCTAAAATATTCACAAAATGTTTATAAAGGTAAAAATTAGTTTCGTCTATAAGTCATCATCAGGTTAACCTCCATCATTACCTACCAAAAAGACACTACACATGTAATTTTTAAGGGGTTTTGTATAGGACATTTTTATGAAATTTTAAGAAGAATAAAAATATTATCATTTAGAAATATTTAAAAACATTTAAAAAATAAATTAAAAATAGATCTGTGTTAGTACTACTTTTTAATGTTGTGTAATCACGATATTTTTTAACAAAACTGTTTTACGAGAAAACCTTGTTCTCGGGTTATAGTTGTAATTAAAAATCCCAATTTTGACACAGTATTTAAGACAGAATTATCTGTATTCTACTTTCGTCTTTTTTTCGATATCAAAAGTATAATTGCCATCTGTAAAAATCTGTATAAATGCCAACTGTAAAAGTCTCCCAAAAAAATGTTTTTTTTTTTTTTACAAAATTAGATAGATTGATAACTTTTTTTTAAGATTTTGTTTTTGTTAAAAATACAACGGTAGAACACAGATTATTTTATAAACAATAGGTATATTGTATTTAAATTTAGTTTCTTAATTAAAACTACAGCCTAAGAACAATTTTTTTCTCGCAAAATAGTTTTTTTACGATAAATTAATAATGCATGTGTGGCGTCCGCTTAATAGTATGAGGTTGTAACCTGATTATAACTTATAGTCGAAACACTAGTTGTTACCTTTATAAACATTTTATGAATACTCTAGTCATATTTTTTTATATATATTTTTATAGTATATATATATATTAATTTTGTATTATATAATATATAAAATATTACCTATTAAATTATAATAATTAAATATTCGTATATATATATTTTTTTTTTTTCAAATTTATCCCTAATTGTTATTATATTTTGTGTTGTCTAATATCTAAAATTAAACCAATATACTTTTTGACACTTTTAAGTACATTTTTTGTTATCAACATAGGTAATATGTGATCTTAGCCACACACCCCCTACCCCATACTAAATTCCTAGCTACGTCACTGTAGGGTCGTATATTGGTATTATTATTATGGAACCTCTTTTAGGGTAAGGTAATAATAATAGTGTCACTGGTATAATGAGTTATTCGTTACTGTAGAAGAAAAAGTAGTTTTAGTGGTCTACTGATAAATTATACCCATAGTTAATTAACATATTTTATTCAAGTAAATATTATGATAAGTAATAATATACTTATATAAAACGATAAATGTATGATATACTCGTATTATAAATTGCAGGTTATGGGTTCATGGACTAAGATTACTATTCGGATATTGCCTTTTCAGTTGTGTTTTGGATCCGATGCAGTCTGCAGTGTTCATATATAATATTCAGAAGTATATATCGTTTAAGAACATATTAGGTGTACATACAACTGCAACATATATATATATATATTGACAAAATACAATACAATTATTATTTCAATAAAGCTGGTTACACACGGAGCGATTCGATCGCGCGCGTTCGCGTTTCTGAAAACGCGACGATAATAAAAACGCGGACGCGGTATGCATTCGCACGAACGCACGTTGACGCGTTTCAATCGCGTCCCACTGCTTATTAGTTTCCCATTTATTCGCGCTAAAACCGAAAAGTTTAGTTTGTATCACGAATTATTAAAATATTTTCGTGGTTATGAAAATTAGAGCGAATCATTTGTGCCGAAACATGATTGACTACGTATATAACCTAACCTACACATATGTAATAACTACAAAAAATTACCCGTCCTCTGTTTAGTGGTTATTAAGTGCAGTATTAGTTTTAGTTATTCGTTTAATTAGTTTTCCGCGAATAAAAATGGAGTTGGA
>JAIPRL010012219.1:0-12337 GCA_025469235.1 Pemphigus obesinymphae | reverse complement strand
TTTGTACACCCTCTTTTTCCTACACCAAATATTCATAACCATTAACCTATGTTGTGCTGTCACACTTTCCCCAGGGATCACCTTACAGTCCTTACACTGTTTCAAACCCCCTAATATATTTATATTAATATATTTATATAAATATAATAAATAATAAATAATAAATTATAACAAAAAAATAATAAACTTGTGATTTTTCTATTAATTGAAGTTTTAATCTAATATTATATCGAATGAAAGTTTAAAAATCGAAAATGCCTTAAAAAGTTAAAAAAAGTTACGTTATTTAGATTCGTATATATTGTCAAAACACATTTTTAGCTAGGAAAGACATTCTAAAATATGATACATTAAGTCATCAACATTTGGGCCTTAGTTATTATTACTAACTGATGGTATAAAAACGATTTTATTAAATAAAATTGAAGAAACGTACAATTAACCCTGTATTATATTTTCAGGTTTTACAACCACCAACAATTTAAAATTCACCATTTCTATAAATATAACAAAATTGGAAGTTTTAAAAAAAAATCTACAAAAAAAATTGTAACTAATGATTCATGATTTTTAAATTCCAATTATTTTATAATAATACACGTTTAACCTCGTATTTAAGGTCTTAAAATTTAAAATAAACCCTTTTATGACTTAAATATCTCAAAATTTAAAATTAATATAAAGTCTAAAATTGAGAAAATATTTTTGAATACATAATACATACACAGTAAAAATTTGTATACCGAAATAATACAGGTTGTCGAAACACTTAAAATGGATATTAAAAATATTCTGATAATCTAAAATTTTTGTGACTTTTTGTATATATATATAGTTAAAATAGCATACTTTTTAATATTTTATAAGATTGTCAGGTCTATATTGTTTTAAATAGACCAAAATTGAGAAACATTTTTCGAAAAGTATTTACGTTAATTTTGTATAAATATACACTTTTGGTGAAAATTTCAAGCCTCTAAGACCATTATTTACATATTTACGGAATTACGGAGAAATAACTATAATCAATTTTGCCAAAATAGTGTTTTTAGCGTTTTTATATACATTTTCGGTTGTTTTCCTTACACAAAAAAGAAGTACCTATTGAAAAAATCGAAAAAATTACCGTTCTAAAGTATCGACCAAATGCAATTAGTGACGGGAAAATACTGAAGTTGAAGTATGAAGTACTTCACCATTGTCCAATACATTTAAATAATGATTATAATACCTACTCCTTGTACAATTTTTAGGTACAGACAGAAAATAAATAAATAAATACATCACATGTCATATTATTGCCTAACATAACTCAAACAAATTAGAACATAAAAAATATTAAAAAAAAAAAATTACAATTTTTTTAAACAAAAAATATTATTAGGTTTACCTACCTATATAAAATCATATATATACATACATCGTCGTCGATATGACAAATATGGTATTTCAACTAGACGAATCACGATTAATACCAATTTTTTTTCATTTATACGAATATAATATAGGTAATATCTGTAATAAATTCAACGCTATTACTTGAAAAAAATATATTAGAATACGACATAATCGATAGGAAATAGTATGAAATACATTTTATTATCAAAGAGCCAAAAACTTCATTCGTATCATACCTACTATTTAGTATTTACTATACGCATGCCATAAAAACAATTCTTACTCATTCATTAAAACTGAATTAATTACGCAATATAAAATACAAAAACATTTGGGAATACCTTATACGTGTTAATTACAATACCAAAAGAACAATGCATTCTTATATTTTTTTTTTTTTTTTTTTTATCTATACACGTAATCGAAAATTGTAATATATTTTCGCTTGGCCATATTATAAAAACTTATAATGCATTTATAAATACATTTAACGACAAAAACAATAAAAAGTGAACCGTAGAAAATTATAATATCTGGCGCTTTTTTACAGATAAATCGAAGTCGACTACTGAACTAACTAAGTATACCTATATATGAGTAATAGTATGAAAACTAAAGTAATATAAGTAAGTATTTGGAAGTAAAGATAAATCATTACACGAATTTAAATGAAGTCGGGACAGGTATAATATTATATTTTTTTTTCTTAAATAGGTAACTACGATAACTTTATTTGTTATTTTATTATTTCCCCACACATTTATAAAATATTTCCGTTGTAAACGGTTGTTTTTCTTTACACTTAAGATAATTACAGGGAAAATCGACTTTTTTAAAGTAGGTGCCAACTATAAAAATTGAACCAATTTGCAATAAAAAATCTCTTCACTCGCAATACACTCCTGCTTTTATTTATTAGATCCCTTTTATTCGAAAAAATGCGTTGACATAAAAAAAAACATTTTGTTAAAATAAACCAATACATTCCTCGTTGCGCTTAGAATCTAAAATAAGATAAATATTATATGGGTGGTCTTTGGGAAGAATCTGACTAAAAATACGAGTATAATAATATTGTTAGCAAACTCATATTACTTACCTGTTACCTAAAACAATGTACAAATTCGTTCGTAAAATAATATCTAACAGTGTACCCCTTATTATTACGTAATGAACATAATATGGAATGCAGAACAATCTTGTAGTAAAATGTACATTACATTATTTTTTTAAAAACTATATTTAATTTCTTAAACACTCGTGTACTCCATCTATAACCAGCTGATAATATAGGAAATTTACGTTCAACATAGCATTTTTATTACAACCTTTCGTAAATTTTAATATTAGAGTAAATTGACCTATTACCAAATTTATGGACGAGAACGTTATCTATGCTGTAGCGTTTTAATTGAGAAAATAGATATGGATAATTTTATTCCCAATAATTTAAACGGATATATTTCCATTAAAAATTAAAATTTCGGAAAAAAAAACCACGATACAGCATAGATAGATTGCCTATAAATTTACTTTATAATGCTAAAAACGCTGAACGTAAATTTCCAATATCAACAGTTGGTTAGGACAGGAAATTCGGTTATCATGTCGTCTAATATGTATGTAATCTATGACACGTAGGAATTATATTTTCAATAAACTTAATTTTAAGCAAAATATTCATGATTTAATTATCACGTTATTCATAAACTTGTAATAAACTTAAAATAAAATTTATCGAAAAAATAATTCCTACATGTCATAGATTGCGTTTTCTTATTTATTAGTTATGATAAGAGGTCGTCATATTTAATTATACATTATATTATAATATTGTATACCTATTTGAAATAACACTAATACTTGGCGATATCTACTTAAATTATATATATATTATACCTATTTATTATACTATAATAAAACTCTTTATTATAATAATAATACAATTATTTTATGAAATATTAAAAATTCGTGGTGAAAGAAAATAATATAATGATACAACTTGAAAATTATATACCAATTTATTAAAATATATTGATTAAAATGAAAGAATTGCATAAAAATAATGGGTTTTCTCCTTTTATTATCATATAATATGTGAAATTGTTGTCCTTCTACGTGTTGATAATTTAACGGACTAATGACTTCGATGTGCATATTTTTTTTTTTTAGAGGATAAGTTGTGTTTTTATTACACTGACAGTGAATAGGATTACTCCCAGAATAAATCACATTATAATTATTTTATTAATGTATATTATCAAAATACACTATTTAAAAAAAAAAATAAATAAATAGAATAGTAGGTATAATTACATACATTAAACGCGTTTGTAATGTGTATGTATTATCAAAGTATATAACTAGTACTTAATTATACGATTCGAAAATCATCCAACTAAATATTACGTATCGTATAGTGTCTTTGTATTTAATTAAATGAAAATTGGGATAAAATAAGTTTTTCAGATAATTAATGAATTTTTTATCAATATAATAAAATATTGTTTTTGTATATAACCTATATAACGCTTTATCGTTATTAAAAATTAAACGTTTTAAATATTGAATATATATCATATCGATACAATCGATATAAACTTGTACTTGGTATTTAATGGGTTTTGTATAGGCAATTTTTAAGAAACTTTTTGAAAAATGAAAATTTAACAATTAAAAATATTAAAATAAGTACCTACACATTTTAAAAGTAATCCAAAAATAGTTCCGTATTCGTACCACTTTTAATTTTTGTGTCATGACATTGATTCAAAAACATTTAAAGGCGCATTTCAAAATGGTTTTAGAGGTGGTAAAACACCTATGTTATAAAAATACAGAAAACAATATTTTGGAGACGACCTCAACTAATATTTATTACATTCAATATTGTGCATATGAAATACCTTATTTTTTACTATTATTTTTTAATTTTTAGTGATTAATACTTTGCAAAACGCTGATGAGATCATCTCCAAAATATCGTCCTTTGTATATTTTATATGCTTTTTGCTCTAAAATTACTTTAAGCTGAGGCACGGCCGTATCCAGGAATATTTTTCAGAGGGAGGGGGGGGCTACTCAGGGTTGGACTAATCCTAAAATATGTACCGGGAAATACTAAACAATATTACAATTATTTACATTCAACACATAACTCTAAAAACCTTTATTAAACATTTGAAAAAAAACAATAGGTACAATTTTTATTTAATACTTAAAATTTAATCGCCTATCTTTCGCAGAGGCAAACATATCTATTATAATATATTATAGTCAATATTTATATCTCTATGTATATTCATAAGGGCTAATTCATTTAGTCTGGACTCCCCCGTTGAGTTTCTCAAATAAGTTTTGATCCTTTTTAAACTTGAAAAACTTCTTTCTACTGATGCTGTAGTAACAGGTAAAATAGATGGAATTTTTAATAATATACTTATGTTTAGAGAAAAATTTTCAGAATATTTTGCCAGTGCCTCTAATGGATTATTCGGAAGAATGTGTTTTTCATCTGACCATTTTTGTTTCCAAAAATTAAATTCACTGTCTAGGCCATAAACGTCTCCAGTAGATAATAAATCCGTTTCATAAAAACCAATAGCGGGTTTTGTTTGATTAAAAGATGAGTTTATAATTTCACTGGGTATTACAAGATAGTGACTCTAAAATTCCAGAATTGGAATGGAAACGTTCATTGAATGACTCAAGCATATCGTCTAAATACGAGTAAAATATGGATTGCCTATAGTATGAAATAGAGTCGTTTTTATGTATTTCGTAATTTGATCTATATTTTTGAGTTCCTACTACTCTTGATATGACCGGAGATACCCCAACTTGTTCTGCGATTTTAGACGCTCGGTGGAAAATTCCACTAGATGTTTCCTCATTTCTAATGTTTTATAATTGTTTAATTGTTGATTTTATAGAATCCATAGCTGTTATTAAATCCATATTTTCAGTTTGTAAATATTTGGAAATAAAATAAGTAATTCCAAGAACTTTTTCCATTATACATATGGTAAATTATGAAGGAAAATGTACACAAAGATTTATGTAAAGGATTAGCAGCTTTATAATTTTCTTCTGTCATAAGTATACTTCATGTTGCCGCCTATTATTAGTGAAAAATAAAAATTTCAAAGGGGGGGGGGCTGAAGTCCTTATAGCCCTCCCCCTGGGAACGGCCATGAGCTGAGGTCATTTCGTTTGCTTTTCGTGTACATGTTTTTACTATTTAAAATAGATTTTATGAATTAGGTTCATTTCCCTGGCACCCCCGCTTTTGAATTTTGAAACCAAACCCGGGGCTTTCTTTTGTTCCGTTTTTGTTCCAGGCTTATAGCTGATTTAAGGTTAGGGGGGGTAGTTATAGTAGTTGCTATAGTAAAAAGTTACACGAGTTTTTAGGGTGGGTTCAGAAGGAAGTAGATATAATTTGTTTTATTATCATATACAAGCTTACCATTAAAATTTGTTGTTTTGGTTACCAATATATGAATATTTAAAAACAGTTCCATTATACTAGTACCACTTTTATTATTTTGCAGTCCCACAAATTGTTTTAGAAAAAATATGTTTAGGCAAAACTGCCCATAAAGTGATTTAAATTAGAAAACCAGTCATTATATTTAAAAATAACGTTTAAACACTACATTGACATATTTGTTATTATGAGTAAATTAAGTTTTGTATAAACATGTTTTTACCTATGAAAATCGTTGGCGTAACGTTGTGATTTTAACAAATTAAATTATTAAGCTTGCATACATACTGAACCAGTATAAGATATAAGATACCATACTTAAAAAAAAAAATTGGTTAATTTTTGACACCAGATTTCTATAATACTTTTGTATATTAAGTATATAATTACTTACATAGTTTTAAACCTAAAATGTACCAGGTTCCAATATAGTTTTAAGTTTAAAAAAAAAAAAATAGATATTCTTAAAATGTGTAACTGTTGCAATGATGATATTTCAGTAATGCATACTTTTTGTAAAGCCTCCCGTAACACATTTATTGGGACACATTATGTTAAATTTAATAAATATAGGTATAATATTATACCTATATTATATAAGTAGTAAAAAGAGGGTGAAATATGAATTTAACATACAAAAATTAACTACACACATAATTTTCATAAATGTATACATTTTGTGTGTGATTGTTATAGTTTTATCATTTTGATCTCCTTACTTATTTTTTAAAAATATTTTCGACCTTTCGATTTAAAATTTTGGAAATAGGAAATGTGTTATGAATCTGTATTTTATTCTTATTTTGTTCCTGTATTGATTGCATTGCAAATATCCATCGATCGGCCGATATTCCTAACGATCTTAATAATTAGACGAGAGATTCGTTTATACGTATAAGTAATTATAATATTATAATATAGTATAATATACGAACTATAGTTTATCAAACGTCAACTGGACAAAAAAATTAAATCAAAGCACGGAACGGGAGTGACAATTTTCCACAAAAAAATAAAAATAATAATAAATACCATTTTCCTCGGAATATTTTTTTGTCAACATATTTTATATAAGTTCATTCAACACTTATCCAATTTGCAGGATAATTTATTCGGTATGGTGTATTAAACTGTTCGAGTGAGCGAAGTGATAGATCAATAAGCGACACGGATCGGGTTATAGGTGCAACCGAAAGAAATACGACTCTAAACGTAAATTATTTTCCTCGGTGAAGAAAAATGGCTACGGTCCACAGATCCGTCATTTTTCAGAATTTTTTTGCGTTTTATTTTGACAAGCTTGCAGGACTAAATTTTACCGGACATTTTTTCGGTGACTAACATTCTGAATTACGTACACCTAAAAGTCGGTTAGAATGTAAAAGTCCCAGTAGTAGTAAAGACACCGAAACCGTTTATATAAATAAAACTCCCGTTTTATGACCTTGTCCCAGAGAATGAAATATATGTTAATATAATATTATGGTATACCTGTAGTAGGTATTACGAAATTTGTAATTAAACGTATACGTGCGTACGTATAAACCTCATTGTTTTTGTGAATTTTTTTTTTAAGCTCCGAAACCGTTTAAAAACACATTAAGTATATATTAAATTGTTTATATATTATTGTAGGGACTGTGCAGAAATTTTGCAACATTTATATAATAACCCGACACCGACTATTAATAAAAAAATTAAAAAAAAAAAAAAAAAAATCAAATCTCACAAGTACAATGTATAATATAATATTCCAATCCCTGACCAAGGATTTCGTAATGACGTAGCTCGATATATGACTTTGTTTCCTCAATGTCGCATTAATATTCATCATTTTGTACGATGAATATTATCTCACTCGTTCACACACACACGCACGCACATCAATACACATAAATCTATTGTCCGGATGTAATTAATTGGCTTGTTAATTGTTTTTACCTTAAACAAAAACCTGGGAAGTCCTGTATGAATAATAATATCATATTATTATATTATATATGGTGATGATCATGACGATACGATCAAATTGTAGAGCGTTAAAAACGTATGTTTAATTGTACTGGTTACGGTCAGATCGGTACGGCAAAAACCTAACGACGGATTTCGTCCGATTTAAAACGAACGAAATAAAAGTGTTTATATACACATACCTATATACATATCAAAATATAATATAATCGGACAACACGAACAAATCTAAATTACTTAATTACGCCATAAATACGCGCGAGTTTGCCGGATTCGTTTTATACGGATTGTTACATTGTAAATTTTAAGCGAATTTGGACGATTATTGGACCTGAATGGAACATTTATTAACCGAATTAACCGTATTAATAAAATCTAAAAATGTCCCTAGCGTATTATTATAAGCTCTAAACGGGACGCTTTTTGCATATTTAAAAAAAAAAAAAAAATGTTGATAGAATACTGTCATACGTTATTTGTTTATTGTTGTTTCATTTTTAATTTTCAAAATATGGTCGACCCACGGCAGTTCGATAATAATATATTGTTATCGTTTTTTTTTTTCTTTCTGTTAATCGAATTTTTGTACATTTGGCTGATATCTAAAAATTTGCGGCGATGACACTTCCGACAACAAACTACACGGAAAACGTGTTTCAAACAATTGCATATAAGTATAAAATAGAATAGGATATAGGAATACATGTCAGTGGTTTGGAATCGATTGGAATTTATTAATTTTTCGTTGAAGAGTTTCATCGTCATCGATATAGCCCATACCTATTATGCTGGCTTTATGCTGTCGGTTTATAGCCCAAAAGCCGCCCTTTTCGCGTCCAATGTTTATTTCGTGATTCGTGGACCGTTTTCCACTTTTTACCTTACGCGGTATACAACTCGAATGCGTGTTATGTTATTTCATTAATACAATTTTTTCAAAAGATAATCTGTTATCATCACTAATAATTATAATATATATAATATATACGGAAGTATGTGTTTTCCCTATACGAAAATCGTCCATATCAGTACAAAATAGCCCCCGCGAGTACATACGACATGATTTCGAGTTAATACTTATTTGTATATGTATACTCAATGTAATAATCGTATTTTCAAACAATAGTATTTATTATCATTTTTTACTATAAATTATTAATTTTGTTCAAAAATGACATACAATTTTTATACATACCTATTACCTATGACTTTTGAATTATTATCCATAATATTCTCTTCAAATAATGTCAGGTAAATCACATCATAAACTATAAGTAATCGCATATAGTCTAACAGTCAAAAGTGCCCAAAAACCAATTCGAAAGAAATTATTCGTACAAATAATGCTTTAATTCCATAAAATCAATAGTAAATAGTTAATTTTTCTTAAAATTTGTCCATACAAAACCCCTTAAAATGTGGACCGAGCGTATTTTTAAAAAACGAACGTACGTAGTTAATATTATTGTAATATTAA
Source organism: Pemphigus obesinymphae (assembly GCA_025469235.1). Taxonomy (NCBI): domain Eukaryota; kingdom Metazoa; phylum Arthropoda; class Insecta; order Hemiptera; family Aphididae; genus Pemphigus; species Pemphigus obesinymphae. The sequence goes on along the minus strand of JAIPRL010012219.1, from coordinate 3,002 downwards.
TACACAATCACGATGTTAAAAGGCAAAAAGTCCGCAATTGTGTGAATTGAGTTATGTGTATGCAGTATGCAGTATGTTCGACAACGTTGCACGGTCTTAACGCATTTTTATTAAAAATAATTCGGAACCATATGGATTATTATAAAAAGGTATTTTGGACGTATATAGATTACAGTTTACAATTATATTCGTTTATCTGGTTTTAGGATTCTATACATAAATATATAGTAGATAGTTAAAGAAATTGTTTGTAAAATTATAGTTTATTGTTTAAAAACCGAAATTTTAGCACTTTCGTAGTGGAAGACCGAAAAATAGGTGAGGAATATGATGTCCAGTGATATGAGGAAGGTGGACAGCAAGTAAAGAAGATGCAGGAGATAAAGTTAAGTGGAAGTATAAGACTAGGGTGGCCGACCCCAAATAGCTGGGAGAGAAGACTTGTGTATAGGTGTGATTTTTTTTTAACGTACTTGTATAATTTTCTCTGTGAATATTCACTATTTTTTTAGTTTTAGATTTTTTTATCGATTATTTGAGTCACTGCATTTTTTTTTTTATTAAAAGTTCGAATTTTTACTATTTTTTTTATAAATTTTATATTTTTTTTCTATTTTCCTGAAAATTTAATGTACCTATTAGGAATATTGAAACAACAATATTTTCTATTTATAAGCATTTAAAATGTAGACGAGTTGTGCGGACGGACGAAGAATATTTTTTTTTAGTACCTATATAGTATACCTGGCCCCACACTACTACGTCAAAATTATCGAAAAAATATTCAACGTCGGAATATCAAGTCCAAAATACAAATTCACATAGAAAAAAAAAAAATTAGAAAACTCGAAAACTCGAAAAATAACAAGGATAAAAAAATGATTTTTAAAAAGATCACTGTTAAAATAATCGCTCTGTAATATATGTACGGTGTACACAGAAGTCAAACATACACATATATATATATTATATACTAAATAAACAATATAATCAATATAATGTATATATACAATATTGTTTTTATGCGTCACAATTTTATGACGATACAAATGATTTAGTTAATTGTTAATTATAGCTGCAAGCCTAATCTAAATCTATATTCGTAATTAATAATATTTAGTAAATCAAGTATATATGTACACTTTTTAAACGAAATTCTGTCAAGGAAAAACGTCCTGGATCTGAAACGAGTGGTGCGATTAAATTGCCATCTGCTGGCGCATTCGTTGCTACTTTAACTTGCGTAGTGTAGTACATACACAGAATAGATTAAATCGGAATGGACACTAAATGTAAATAAAAAAAAAAAGGCAGCCATCTTCCCATTTAGCAATTATTGTTATCAGCTACGTAATACGTTATGATAACATGGTCTGATTTTCAAAACAGTTTTTCGTTCGACGAATCTGGTACTTTTCTGTTTTTAATTTTGTATTAAATTGTACAATTATTTATATAATGTATTTACAATCTAATGTATTGTACAAATTAGATAATATACTGTTAAAAAAAGTATTTTTTTTTTCAATAGATTTACCTATACCCACAATAATTACCTATACTACCTACTACAATAATTGTTAAATAAATTATGTACAGCATATAACATAATATATGTTATATATAAGTATTTTTTGATATAATATTATATATATATAGATTTTCTTCTTCGACATCTTTTTATTCTATAATGACTATTATTTGAGGGCCCACCAAATATACAATAATATTATAAATTATACAACATATTGAGTATGTGGTCACACTTATTGCTAAATAGGAATATGGCCCCCACGTTTCTCTGTGATAAGTATACTAACAATGTTAATTTGAAAGAGTGTCCGGGGCCTGGTACACATATACCCAGGAGTTCATGACGTTTTTTGTGTTTTATACAAGAAACGAGTAATATTTTTAACCGTAATCTATATTTTATTTATGTTATATTTTTGTTGGGCTGCACATGCGTATACGTACACCGATTATTATATTATATTTATCATTAATTGATTAAATTTGTAACTGTTATTACTATGTCAATTTTATAATATATATTGTATAACACCCATTCAATGACCTACTCGAGTAATAATATATTATGAATTAATTCGTCGACAAAAAGTGTAAATTTAAAATTAAAAGTGTTGATTAACTGTTGATATTAATCCCATAATATAGTATAAATTAATGACGAATAGTATTAATGTTCAAATAGTATACATATATAAGCATATTATATTATATACGTACAACGGGATGTATGTAAGTAAGTACTGCGTACTTTTCAATTTTTTCGTTAATGCGCATAGCCAAACTTTTTTATTTCATACCATTATTTACGGTCAACTGACAAATTCGCAGAACTCGGTTTAAAAAAAAAAAAAAAAATTTAGTTTCAAGTCCCTCAAGCTTCAGCACTTCGGCGTATACACGTATATACCCGTGAAAAAATTGACCACTACATCACTGCACACATATGAATGCGTAATTGTTCAACCTATACACAATGCGTATAATAGGTAGGTTATGGTTGAAAATATTGCATATTTTTTTTTATCATAAATTGAAAAAAAACCGTCATTAACATATAAGATATACTGGCACTACACGGGCTCGCCGCACATTCCGAGTGAAACGAGTTTTCGGACGAAAATCGTATCCTAAACTCAACCGATAAATTGTTCAGGAAATTAGAAATACGAATACAAAACCCGATTTTACAGTGTTGCGCGTGTGTCGAACAAAGACAACCCGGTCGGGCACTACCACAGAATAGATAAAAGCAGAAGGGTCACTCCAAATGCACGGCGATAGAATATAACATGACAAAATAAACAGGTATGACAGCAACTATTACGTGTTTTGGTTCAACTCGCGCAATCATGGCGGACGCTTTTCTCCGCTTATCGTCATCTCAGTATCTACGATTATCATGATTTTTGTTATCTTATTTCATTGCCGCCTTTTTTTTTTTTTTTTAAAAACAAATATTTAATTTACTT
>JAIPRL010012218.1:0-12337 GCA_025469235.1 Pemphigus obesinymphae | reverse complement strand
TCCACATATAATCATATCAGGAACTTAGGTCTCCTAACTCCTACCTACCCCCCAAAAACCGCTCACCCAAAACTCCGCCCAATCGAATGGGTCTCTTCCCCCATCTAACCACTCCCAATAATTACAATAAACAAATAAAAACAGCGAATTCCCAACAACCCCCAAAACAAAATAAACATCCTATAACTCAATAAAATAACTCATCCCACTAGTAGAGGCAAAAGCCTGGCATAGATAAGACCCTTAAGGTCGTCCCCCATGCAAATGCAAATGCCATGCATGGCACCCCATTTCCGATTTATCATTCTCATATATACCAATATGAGATTTGAAATCGGAAATATCCTACCGTAGTAGTGTTGTGATGACCACATACTTTATAATAGCGGTGTATAAGTCAATCTACATTTCCACCTTCCCTATTTCCCCCTGACCGCTACTTTTACAAGTTTTGTCAGTTTCCTCCTAAAGGTCACCTTATAACCTTTACAAGTTGTGTAAATTCTCCTTTCCTAATCTTTGTTCAACACCATACACGGCCACCACACAAGAAGACTCTCGGTGGCGAACAAGGACCAGCGGACCCGTCAGCAGCTGCGGCCAACAGTGGGCGTCACGGACATCTTCATCAACCGGTCGCCTGATCCAGTTCCCAGGCCACTTCGATCCGTTATTGTTGGCAGTTAGAAGCGAATTCCCCGGACACCCTTGACCCGTCTACTGGATTTGAGTGACCTATAGTTCCTGCCATCGGGGAACCAACTACAGAAACGGACTGTCTACAACCAGCGTAATCAACATCTATATCTCCAGCGTGGGACCATAGTGGATCAAGGAGCAATTTTGACCACCATCAGTGGGGTATCTTACCGGACCACACAAACCTGGTTTTCCAGGACCTTCCGGCTGAACACACCGCGGGCCTTTTCAGGCCACGCCGAACCGTAGGGGGACCACCGTCGATCCATAGCCAACCGGAGCCAATTATCTACGCCAACGGCATCCGGACGACGCCGTGCCAATATGTAAGTATATTTATATATATATATATGTACGTCAACATTTAATATCATACATAATTAATAAAAATCTTGTGATCCCAATCGAAGATCACGAATTCCTTAACACCTGTCGGTAGATAATCCGACCCCGGTGATAGGCTTGGGAAACCCGCTTCTCCAAGTAGGGTTGTTGGGGAACGTCCCTCCCGGACGTGGGGCTCTAGGAGTCAACTTTTGTATATCCTCCAACCCCCGCCTCATATTGTAAATATTATATAATCAAGCATTCTGAATATATTAAATTAAATATTTTATGTATAAATGTTCATAATAAAAGACTTTAGCAACAATCATTTGTTCTAAAAATTAACGAGGCAGTCCGGAATAAAGTCGGGCTGTTTCAGACTTTAATACAATACGTACATGAATAAATACCTTACACTGGGCCATTAGAATTTGCTGACACTTTACCAAGTCATAACACATTTTGCTTACTACATCATCCTGTGTTGAAGGCAAATAGTACTACAACAAAGTTTAGAGTGGTGTTTGATTGTTCAGCTTCCTTTAACTTATCACTAAATGACATATTATTAAAGGAACATTTTCAACACTTACCTTCGATCAGAATTCATCACATAGCCATGACAGCTGATATTGAAAAATGTATGTCAAGTCATCGTTGAACCTCATTACCGTGATTTGCAGCATATTTTATTTCTGAACAATCCCGCAGAACCGCAAACTACAGATTATGTACAGTGAAGTATGACGCAAAATTTTTATTTTTCCTAGCTACAAGATATCTAAAATAAATTGTTATACAGGAATATAATCCATCAGCAAAACAAGCAATATTGCAAGATTTTTACGTTGACGACCTAATAAGTGGAGGTTCAACAGAAGATGAATGTTTTAACCTACATCAAAACTTGTTATATACACTGAATTCAGTGGGCTTTTTTCTCGAAAATGGTGTTATAATTCCATATCACTAATTTAGCCTTATATGTCTAATAAACACAAAGATTCAACATTCATGGTTCATATAAAAAGCAATAATACTGTTAGTATCTTAGGCTTAGCTTGGTAATCTTGAAAAAATTCATTTTGTTTCAAATTAAAAGATTGGTGTCCAGCTTCACAATTAACAAAATAGTTATTACTGTCAGTGATAAATTCTTTTTATGATTTCATCAGCTTAATAATATCTCCAGCACTAATACTTCGAAATGTGTATATTCAACAGTTCTAGAGCAAAAAACTAGGTTGGAATGAACCACTGTTAAAAAATTTACAAAACTATTGGAATAAATTTCATTATTCACTACAGAAACTTGAATTGTCTACACCACGTGTATTCCATTCATGGGTTTTGTGATGCCTCCCAATTGGTATTTGGAACATGCATTTACATCCGATCCATATTACCAAACGACAATTTAAATCTCATTTGTTTACTTTAATGTCTCGGATAGTACTGCTCCGCACAACTACTTGAACTTGAATTTTGGGATGCATTTATTCTTGCAGAATTAATAGCTGATGTCCAGTCAGAGTTAAAATTGTTATATATAGATGTCAATCAAGCTGATACTCACCTTTGGACGGACTCTACAATCATCCTTTCTTGGATAATGCATATTGGGCAGTTTCAAGCATATTTTGCAAACCGGATTGCTCGTATTCATGACATAATAATTCCAACGCAGTGGCTACACGTTCTCACTGCTGATAACATTGCTGATTAACACGAGGAATAGACGGTAATTCCATTTTTCATTGCACCAAATGGTTGTATGGCCCCAATTGTTTGAGCTCTTCTGAAGATTATTGAGCTGCATGCATTCCACTTCTAGTTGAAAAATTGCCAGAATTGAAGCCTGTCAAGTTAGCATATTTCAGCACCTCTAAGGAAAATATATTACTCAATCGTAAATTCTAAGTAAATAACTTTATACAGAATAAATAGCTAACTAATTTATTCATAATTCCAAACATAAGAATGTGAATGATTCTGGAACGGCGTTATGGTCCTCAAACTGTACATGAACTATTAGCATCATAACTGATATGATTCTGCAATACTCAAATATAATTTTATAAAGAGTTTCATTCACTCTAAAACGGAAAACCCGTTCATAATAAGAGTCAGTTGAAGACTCTCAATCCATTTATCGACCAAAATGAAGTAATTTGGATATTGTAGGAAGATTATCAAGCTCAAAATTATCTGAAGCACAAAAGTTTCCCATAGTACTTCCTGCCACTCACAAAATCATCCTAATGATCTTCACTATGAGCATAAGCGTCTTCTACATATATACCATAAGGCTTATTGGCAAGTATCCAGAACGATTTTTGGCCATTTCGTGATCGTTACACTGCAAGGTCAATAGTCCACAAACGTATCACTTGATTTCATTATCGACCAACCACTTTTGCTCCTTTGATTATCCCATTATCAAGATCCCGAACACAAATTGATTAACATTTATGAATACTGGAGTTCATTTTTGTGGTCTATTAGTTGTGTGCAGTGGTTTAAAAAGGTTTTATTTCACAAAATCTTATATTGCTGTCTTTGTATTTTTTTTCTTCACGCGCCGTCTATCTAAAACGTGTACATGGTTTAACCACTGAAACCTTCATTGTGGCCTTTAAACGATTCATAGCTAGATGCGGGTATTATGCCTACATATATAGCGATAATGGACTATTTTTGTCAGAGGCTGTAGTTAACTCTGCCAAAACCTATCTTTTTAAAATAACCAAGAAGGTTTTATTGACTTTTTGAAGAGTTGAGCACTTTACTTTGCCAAGTCAAAACAGTATTAAATTCAAGACCCATGACCACATTAAGTAATGATCCAAGTGATTACGCAATCTTGACGCCTGCACACTTTTTAATTGGCGGTCTACTTACTTAACTTTCTAAACCTACAATTACCTCCAAGCCTCGTAATAGATTGGGAAGTGGTAAGGTTACAAACATATGGTTAAAAAAATACATACCCAAACTTCACAAACGGAGCAGATGACATACTCCAAAACCCCAACCTATCGTAGGTGATCTGGCTATAATAATAGATGACAATCAACCCACAATGAATTGGCAGCTAGTTACGATTGCAGAAACTCATCCAGGTGTTGATGGAACAATTCGGGTAGTAATATTACGCAACTCCAATGGCAAGGAATTTCGATGTCCTGTGGTAAAATGAGCCTTAATTCCCAATCCCAATGATGAAGACTCCAAAGACACTTCTACTCTCTAGATTGTATTCTTAATTGTTATTTATATGTCAACTTTTTTATTCTTTTTATCATGTTTTGTATTTGTATTAGATGTTATTAGTTATCAGTCTGTTAATTTCGAACATAATGTATTCATATTGGATGTTACCATTCACGTTGCTATTAATTATTCATGTATTTTAATCTCCATAAATATTTTTAGTAAACATCGAATTAACTTGATGAAAATCATGTTTTCTAAAATTTATCAATGTCTTTGAAAGGCCTTTCAAGTATGTCAGCTTCGCAACCAACTATTTCGTATTGGTGACAGTGCGAATCATTGTGCGTACCTACCAACCATTATCAGTTTTACGTGCTTACTCCCACGGCGAAGAGAAGATTACACTGTACATAGTCCTAACCGTTTTTGTACTTCGTGGTTCTATTACTATTTTCTATTTAATTTAATTTTCATACTTGTATTTATTGTGCATGTTCGTTAAGTTATTCCTTTTAAAATATTTTTGTTTGTCTACACTCGAGCTGTTAGGTCGTCAGTCCCAGCTAGTGGATTTTTTATACACAGTCAAATAAACTACGTTTTCATTGTTTTGTATTTTTGTAAGTATCGTTCTAAAAAACTGTTTTGTATAGTTTTTTATCAGTATTGTTTCACTTTAGGATGGTCACTATTGTATCTATAAAAAAGCACGTGTAGTATATGTCAATGTCGTGTTCGTGAATTCAAGAGTACTTATTGTTTTGTTGTACTAATATGTGTTGCAGTGTACATATAGGTTGTTGGCTCTTTAGTCGCACGTAATCGGAATTGCTACAGATTTTATTATTGTTTTTGTATTTTTATTGAACAAATTTGTGCATCCGGAGGTAGTACGTTAGTGAAAAACCAGCTAGTGAACAACAGTCTCACGAGGTAAACGGCTAGCGAGTCGGATTTATTATTATTATTGGGTAAGTACTTATTTTTTTTATTATTTATAATCCTGTTAAAAGTCAATTTGGGGCTTATATTAAATATTTATATAATATTTGTTATATTTATCACTAAGTTGAATTACTTTAATCATTACTATTGTTGTAAAGTAAAGTCAAAATATAACCAACACTAAAAAATAGTTGTATTTAAATTATTTAAAATTTTAAAAGCGTAGGGGCGTCCTAAACCCATATTGGACTAAACGTCTGTGCACCAACAACGTGTTATGGTTGTTTTTTTATACCTAATTATATTAATTATACTATATAATGTATTCATTCCTATTTTAAAAGAAAAATATATTTGGAAAATTGAAATGACTCGTTTCCACAGAAAAAAAAATAATAATAAACAAATAAATAGTTACTTACTTAAATAATAAAATGTCCAGATATATTTGGCACTAACGGGTGACGGAAATAAGTGACTTTTTTTTTTGACACAACCAGGTAATGGAAGTAAGCGACCATTTTTTTTTTTTTTTTTTTATTTTTTTTTGTTGCAAGCGGTTAATTCCCTTGCGTGCACTTTAATAATGATACAAGTTTGACAATTTATCCGTGAAAAAAAATCCAATTACCAACTAGAACATGACCAAAAAAATAAGACGATGATTTTTTTGTTCCTAATCAAACTGATATGTACAAAAAATGTTTAAAAAAACATCATTAATCGTTGCTATATAATATGATACGCAAATCGTTAGAAGTCGTAATAATATTGTGTTTTGGCGTTTTCAATCGGTTGGGCACGCAATATTTGTGAATAGGTATGATGTATATATCCCCCTTCGCGTCCTTCACACTAGTCGACTCCGAACTTTTAGCCATTTTACTCATAAAATTTTACTCACTTATTTAATATAATTAAATATCCTTACGAACGGCAATAAGAGGACGCGTACTTAAGACGACGTCGCACACTCTATTTTTAAGGGGTTCTGTATAGGCAATTTTTCAGATATTTCAAGGAAAATAAAAATCTAATAATCGAAAAATATTTTAATAAAATTTAAAAGTAATTAAAAAGTAGTTCTTTGTCAGTATTATTTTTTATTGAGGTATTATCGCAGTATTTGTTTAAAAATACGTTTATGCAAAACAAATAAAATGACATTTTAAAGTTATTACACCTATTATAAATTATGTAGATGACCACATTTCAGAGATAACCTCAATTGGGGTCTAAATATTAAACTCGTTATCGAATGTACAAAATACTATTCCCCCCCCCCCATTTTTAAGATACACTATAACTTTTATTTAAACATATAATTTGAAAAAACGCTGATGAGGTTAACCCCAAAATATTGTTTTATATTAATTTTATATATACGTTTTAACTAAATAAGTGAAGTAAGTAAATGGCTTTTTGATAGAAAATTAGTTCTAAATAATACTTTAGAGAGATAATGTTTTGATTTTCATAATATATGTTATACATATAAAAAAATATCAAATTTCAAAATGTTTATACAATCTACCGAAAATTAGCCAAAAGTTTTTACAATTTTTTTTCCCCGTTCCTTGTGTTCCTTCATAAATAATTATGAAGTACGTTGTTACACATGAAAAAAAAACGAAGAGTAGCTCCGTCTTCTTTGGGATTCAACCGCTTAGAATGACTAAGACTGGAACGGTAAAAATTGAAATAAATTTAGACATAAAACCGGTAATGCTAATAGACATACATTTGAATAGTAAAGCTTAAATATGATCCAATTTCTTCCTTTCAAGTTTTTCTCGGTTTCGAGTTTGGTCTATTTTTTTTCAAATTTAACGTTAACATATCCATATATAAGGCTTTTGGGAATTTAAGGATTTTCAATTTTATTTTAAGTACAAAAGCCAATTATCGATATAGTATTTATTTATTTTGAGAATTTTAAGACTTTGACATAAAAATTTTTAACAATGTTGTCGAACTCTGAATATAATTATATACAGCTGTAATATATAACATATAATATTATATTATACAGATACCGCGTATATGTGTATTGTTCTTTCGACCATATCACTCAATGCGTAAATGTACAGGTTATTAATAACCATTACTGTTATTATGATTTATGTTTAATTACCTAGGCAATTCGAGCGTTTGACATCCGCGAAAAATAAAACGACTGCGTAGCGGATATCCGGATATATGTAATTTTCGTTGTCGGTAAAAAAAAAAATACACACCAATTCTCTATTATATATTGCGCGTATATTTAAAAACAATTAAAAATATAGGTATATATATATCATATTTCACGAAAGATGTGCGAGTTTTGTAAACATTTTTAGACATCCATTTTAAATTTAACGTGTGCCAAATAATATGCATTGTGTATAACATAAATTATATTTATTGTCTACACAAAGTGTCCACTGTGCAGACATAAACCACATATTGTATAAAATATTTAAGGCGTATTAAAAGTATGCGCGATAAAAAATATCGTAAATATACCAGCTATATATAGTTACTGGCGGACAGACGATTTTTTTTAACCTCAAACCAACCGACAAACACCTACAAAAAGATTAATAGATTGATAAATAATTTACATATAAATAAATCAACACATGTACGACGTAGCTACGTGAGCGTGAAGATAATGGATATTAAGGTTAACTACCTCCCGAATAAAATTATCGTAATAATATGTACTTCGTGCAATAGGTATACAGTATAATTTAATACTGACCTATGATTTATGTCTCACGTTATGTTCACATTTTGTTCACTGGAAATATATCACTGTGATTTACGACCAAAATAATTCAAACTGTGCAAATAATGTGATAATATTGACGATTCCTGACCTAACCCAACCAAACCCGAAAAACTTATTGAGAAACTCGTTGAAAAAGAAATTCGTTTTTACGTTACTCTTTTTACTAAAAAAATCTAGCATAGACGGTGAAACTACAATGGCGATGTACGAATTTGGTCCTTCAAACTGGATCATACGACTGTATATCAAAAATCAAGTCGCATTGTAATCGTTGGATATTATGAAGGGGGAAATGTCATACGTATGTAAACAGGTCCCAAACGACGAATGGATAATACATAATATTGTGTTCATATCAATCCGAGTCTAAAACAATATTAGGTATTATCGTTTAAAAGAACGTTTAAATCGTTTATTTTATGGATAATCAATGATACATTCGAAAATTCTAAATCGACGGTAACTATATGATTTTATGTTCCATCATTTTCACGCCATGTGTGATGTGTTGGAAATGTGATTCAATAATCGACGGCTCGATTTAATCGATAGGTAACCAACATAACGAAAAGTTTCAAAGACATTTGGTACGTTGACATTGTTTTGACAAATTTTCGAAATCCAAACGAACACGGTTTGTAATAAAATGTACAGTGTACACTCAAAATAATCAATACATTTTAGCGCCGAAAAGCGATTCTCTGACAACACGGGTCATGGAACACGCCATATTTTACTAATGCTGTCTAAATGAGATATATTTAAACTTAACCTATAACCTGTTTGTATTTCGTGTGCACCTAGTCGGTGCGATCGAAACAAAGTCATAAACTCGTAAACTTTTCTGTATAAAACTAAAATGTCGTACACCCTCGACGTCCCGACGGTCGCACGCTAAACACGTGAATTTATATTTTCGTGCTTATTATGTACTTATTTTTATCGAAATATGTAAAATAAAATTCAAAATAGGTAACAAAATGTTTAATTTATTTTTAATTACTTAATTCATATAAAATTCGGAAATTTTTTATTTTTTTTTTTTTTACTAAACGGTGGTCGTTGGACATATGCTGACGTAATAAAGTGTGGGGTCGGACATTAGCTGTCAAGGGGGGGAGGAAGGGGTCTAAAATAGTCAAAAATGTGCTGACCTTATACTTGAACCCATAGCTCATATTTATTATATATACGTTTATACGTTTTTTATCACATTTTCTTTTTCAAAAGCTATACTTATATAAGTTATGTATTCAAAAATCAAATTCAATTTAATATGAATATTGGAGAAACCTAAACTCTTTGAAAAAATCCATTGTAATGACGACAAATAGAAAATATCGTAATGACTTAAATTTTGTACTAATAGAAAGTACATATAAAGATAATTATAACATTTAAATTGACACTGGAAATGAAAACGCATACAGGTGGACGAAGTACTTATTTACATCAAATTGAAATCAAGTGAAATCAATGTTCCCCGTTTCCGACGAATTTTATAAAAATTTTGTAGTTCTTTATATGTTATGTTTTGTGCCAATAAACAAAATCGATATCATACCTATGGGGACATTCAGGGTAGTATTTGAAACAATTTGCGAAAAAAAAAAACGGGAATAGTTCAATAGTGTCTTCAGAATCGTGGTACATATATAAAGGATATACAGTGGTTAAATTGGAGAGGATAGAAACAAATTCTAGGTTTAGTTAAAAAATCAACGTTTCGGTGCAGGTGCAAGAAAAAATTAACCTTGGGGTCTTCGTCTAATTTGACGATGCACCGTCTAATTTGTCTAAGTTGGTATTCCATTGGGGGAAATTTTTAAAAACGATTTTCCATTATTATGTAATATGACTAAAAGAAAATTCATCCAGATACAAATGGTAGAAGTAGTTCTTTCAGTCTTCGTAGTGTATTATTATTAATTTAGAAAACTACTGAGAAAATCGAAAATTTACCTTTTTATTGCCAACGAATTGTCTACGAAAAAAGCTCCAAAACTCGTGCACAACATAAAAATTAAATACTTAAGAATCTATTAAATTGAAATTCTACTAAAATGCATAATCTATGAAAATTTTAAGTCCTATATCCATTTTTTTCTTTAAAAAAACGAATAGGTACCTTTTTTTATACATTGTGCCAAATAACTTGAAATGACTCTAAAAAAAAAATTAGGGCATAAGATTTTCGATATTCTTTGATTATAATAACATACTAAATAACGTAATCAATTTTCAGGTCTTAAAACATAATATTATAGTTTTTAACGTAAAATCCTCAATAAATAGCATGAAATTGTAAAAATTTAAATTTCAAAATTTCATCACCGTCAGTATAATACTATATTACATAGGTGTAATTTGGTGTGAATTGCAAAATTCAAAATAATTATTTTCAGAGTTACGAAAAAATAACGAAAGTCGTGAACGTGGATAGAATCGTGTTTTACCGTTTTTACGGTACTTTTCGATAGTAATTTCTTACGTGTAAAACGAAAATAAAAAATCTAAAAATAAGCTCTTATAAGAACCATAATAATAGAATTTTTCTACCGAAAAATGGGCTCACGCATAACGATTAGATTAAGTCTTCTGATCGAAAAGTTATTTCCAGAAAAAAAAAATGAAACTTCTTGTAAAACATCAAAATTAAATAAATACTGAATTATATTCCTAATTTAATAAAAAAAAAATGAACCATTTTTAATAATATATGAACAGAAAGTAAAACACATCATATATTTTATATTTTTGAGGAGCATATAGATAGTGTCATCATCTCCGGAATTGTGTGCATTTTTCTTCGTTAAGAGGGCTACTGGTAATTATTATTATTATTTGTTTTTTGATTAAAATATTTAACCAATATTTTAAAACTAAAATCACCTATTTATAATACTTCATGGAAAAACACAAATATTAGTTTTTATTTTTAAAGTATTATAGTATTTTGAAGTGGATGAACTATTCTTCCAATAAGGAATAAAAAAAAAATGTATTTGAACAAATATATTTTGGGACTTAAAAAACTCTTAAAAAACCTTTTTTGAAGAAAATAGTAAACTTCTTTTTATACAACATTATAGACACTAATTATTTCAATAAATATTTCCAAGTTTTTCAACAGACAATTTTTACATTAAGTTAATCTTGATCAAATATAATTGTGTCTCTATCATGCACACATTTTTTAAGTGTTTTTGAGAAAATCTTGTTTAATGTTTAAAATACAAATACAAATGTAATAGATAATTGTTACTTACGAGATATTAAAACTAATCAACTTGAACTTTTCAAAAGTTTAAATTTAGAACTTCATGAGTATCTACATATTATATTATCTAACAAGCTCTACTGCCGTAAATATTTGAGTAAAGATAATTCTGTTTACGCAAGCGAGTGTCCTTTTAATTGTAAAACATGTTTGATAATCGTCATAACCTTAAAATACGCGTGAATCTATGTAATTATTATTAAAATTATAGGACTGCTGCTGTTAATGCGTGCAGAAAAAAAAACCGTACATTATACATATAGAAAAGAAGAAGCTATCATTCATATTTTTCAAGATTTTTTTCCCGTTGTAGTCGTTCACCCGCGAGGTGCGCGTGTCGACCCGATGCAACGCGACGGTGCTACCCTTCAAATACCTTTAAACGTCCTACGTAAATATATGTATATTAAAAATAATGATGTAAAATTTATCATAATAAATCACCTTGCCAACACCACAGTCTAAATTGGAAGCTACAATATTTTCACTTGAGGTCGAAAATGATATTATTAACGAACATAAAATATAATACTGTATAGTTAGATATATATATATATAAATTAGCACCAGATCTAGAACTCTCTATCCATACACGGGCGCGAAATTCAAATTGTATGAAATTAATGTAAATTACTGAAAAATAAAAATAAAAATAAATACATTTCTTGATTTCAGGGGCAGTTTTAAATGAACGACTGTTTTTTTGTATTGCTCATTTTTTGTTTTCAAAGTAAATTTCTCAACTTTTGTGGGTAAATTTATGCGTAATTTTAACACTTTTCTTCGGGAGTCACAAAATTCTAATTCCGTCTTTGAATTTCATAGGTATAAATGATGTAGTAGGTATATGTAGGATTAAAAATCGACGGTAAAAATCCCCATTATTATCAATTATTAATACATGAAAAAATTTATATAGGTCAGTAGTATTAGATATGTGAGGCAGAGGAAGCAAAGTTAGACTCACTTTTACCCCCCCCCCTCTACCTGCATAGGGTAACCGGACACTTCCCCGTCAATTATTTCCCCGTCAGACATTTCCCCGTCCCCGTTTCCCCGTCGGACATTTCCCCGTCCGATACAATTCCCCGTCG
>JAIPRL010012217.1:0-12338 GCA_025469235.1 Pemphigus obesinymphae | reverse complement strand
GTGATATGAGGAAGGTGGGAGTAAGTGAAGAAGATGCGGGAGATAGAGTTAAGTGGAAGTGTAGGACCAGGGTGGCCGACCCCAAATAGTTGGGAGAGAAGGCGAAGGAGAAGAAGAAGAAGAAGACTTAAAAAGAGGACTATGATGTACAAACAATAATTAGTCCAGGTCAATTTACTTTTACTTCATACAACAGAATTATTCTAGATATATATTTTTTTGAATATCAACTTTATTTAAACTTGTTATCATTATTATTTAATAATAATTAAAACGTAACTTGAATATTTCAAATTTAGGTTCATTATATACATAGGATGAAACGATTCTGTATCTTATATAATATAAAAAGTATTGCATAATATATATGTTCTTGAATAATTTCAAAATATTACGATAAAATACTTTTTTCTAATCATTTAATTATTTTTACATACAAATGTAGGTATAATTTTCAAATTAACTTCATATCATATATAATATATATTACGTATGGTTTATAAACAATAATATACACTATTTTCGAATATTTTAAATACATATTATTAGTTTTTAGAAATTATTAAATACTTACCTATAGCTATAGATATATTTATAAATATTTTCTATTCCAAGGACGCGCACGATACTCCACCCGATGTTTAACAGTCTAATAATAATATAATAGACCACTGTGATTATAAACATATGTGTAATGAGTAAAAGACTCGAGTGAACTGGTTATATCTGTAATTCACTCATTAAGCAAGTAATATTTAAATAAATGTGTTTAAAAAGGGTGAAGAGAATAATATATAGAGAAAGTAGTGGAAGCATTTGAACCTTTACCTAGACCTACATAGACCGTGAAAGATTGAGAAAAATAATATTTTTTTTATAATAAAAAGTTAATGAGAGATAATCTGTGGGAAAACGTATTTTTAATGAATACTTCGTTAGCAGTTACTCAGTTATTTAAATACAAGTATACATCATCCACTTGTATCCGATACTATCTATTAACGTGCTCAACGGGAGCCGATTTTATTCGAGTAATTTATTATACATTTAAAAAAATATATAAAATCTACAATCCGTTAAATTGTAATTTTTATATATTTACGATCGATGATGGAACGAATATAATATTTATATAAACTTGTTTTTAAATGGCATTGCAATGCAGAATTATTGAGTATGAATATAATATAAAATCAAAAAAACCTCATAAATACAAAGTCTGCCTGCTAAAAAAAAACCAGTGCGTTATTCTGACAAATAATCAATTTTCATTCAAAAATACTTCGATAAAAAAAATCATTTGACATCGTCAAAATGTCAATCTCGCGTATATTTTCTATTAAGTGTATAATAGAAAAGCAATCAATTTTTTTATTAAAAATGCAAAGGAAAATCACTTTGTGGGCGTAGAACAGCTGGTAAACTTGTAAAGAAAGGAGTGACATTTTTCAATAAGTTATCTTTGTTTTTAGACTTTTAATAGTTTTCTTCGCATTATAATATTCGGTGTTATAAAATTATAACACATATTTCGGTGAACAATATATAATCATATCAATAAAGAGAATAATTATTATTTGCTTCTAAGGTGCTTTATTCCACGACCACCAAGAGATTTCCATTAAATGTCTAATAACATTTTTTCTAATAATTTTCTAAGTTAAACTTTGTAGAAAAATATATATGAGATTGGTCTACTAAAGATATCATTACAATGGTGAATTTAAGAAAAAAAAGCCCAGAAAGCAATCATCACAAAAGATATAATTTAATAGCACACTTAAATATTATATATATAAATATCACAGAAAAAAGTTGATCAGCAAAAAAGGACCATTCAATAATAGGTAAATAAAAATATTAGGTATTTTATTTTTTTTAAAAAGTTCCATTATTTTTGACGAAATAATACAGCAAAGACGTACAATAATTAATAAATATTTCAATGTTTGGTATATACAAAAATTAAAATACCAAAATGACAAATAGATATAGAATAAAAGATATACTATATACCCAAATGTTCTTACATCTTTAAATATCTATATAAATACATTTAAATGTAGTAAATTTTAAAACCATTTTTGAGGAGCTCGATAGGGAAGCCAAGCCCTTCTATTTCCCTCATTTTCTCGAATAATTAAAAAAATTAATGATTGGGGGAAAAAAGTGTAAAAAATGTTTAGTGCCAAAAGCCATCTTGATTCATTACCGGAAACCCACAAAAATGTCACACTTTTATTAAAAGTGGAGAGTTTGAAAAAAAAGTGATAAGAGAAAGAATTGGAGGGACAGGGAGATAGGATTTGGAGTCTGAGACGATTAATTTGATATTGGCATCGATAATAAAACCTAAAAATGAACTGTAAAAACTGAATTATAGCATAACATTCAGCATTTAATAATAATTGAAAACTTCTCCAAGACAAAGAAATTGAGTTTAAAATTAAATAAATAAAATATTATTAGTTATTTCGTATTTATTTATAATAATAAAATATTATTGAACTATATTGAAACTGGCAATACATTTTTTATTTGTTTATGAGTTGAGCCCAGGCGGCCCTGAAGTGACCAGAGGTAAATATTAATTTGCCTCCCATTCGATCAGTCATTGAATATCAATTCATTTTTTACCATAGTATGTTTTTAATGAAAATTGATATTTGGTCAGAATAACACACTGATTTTTGATTTAGCTGGCGGATTTGAATTTTCGAGGTATTTTTGGTATATATTGCTATTTTTTACATTTTAAGACAATGAATATTTTAATAGATATAACTAATCAGTAAATAATGTTGAAATTATTTAAAAATATAATCGTTCCATGAACATTGATACTGGATGGGACGTTAAAATTTTTACTCTATTCTATGAAAAAATTTAATAGTGGCCTTGTTTGAAGTATATAACAATACCGACGCAAAAAAAAGTAACTAAACGTTGTGTGTTATTGGTGCTAATGTTTGTGGTTGCATGTCTACTTCTTGGTAACGTTAGTTAAATTCTAGTATATTCAGACTCACCTATAGCTATGTGTAATTCGATTAAGCTGAAACTTGTTATATTTATTCAAAATCTATTTTTAATTTTAAGTACAAATTTTTAATTTTTGAAGATCCCATAAGTTAAATAAATTTAAAGTAAGAATTCAATTATTAACTAAACTATGTGAATAATAAATGACTAAACCTGGTAAACATTTTAACTAACATTTTCTAAAAATTAGATTTATAAAATTAATTTTCTAAAAGAATTCCAAAGAATAATTTCCTCTAATTTTTAAAAATTTTATTTGTGGAATTTATATTTTATTATTTATGGTTTAAATTGAAAAATTATAAGACATTTATTTTAAAGCCATTTTCGCAATTTCATTATTATTCATTATTATTTTTATTAGAAATGTTTGCAAATTTACCTGATAAGAAATTATGATATTTCATTGAAGACTTATGATAATGGACTATTTGCATTTATTTTACTATGGATATTTATTAATACCTTCTATTCATTATTAATATTTAATAATGCAATACATTATAATTTATAAAAACGCTTGAATATTTTTCATACTCGTTAATAATAACGTACAAGTAGGTAGCAATCAATAAGAAATTCTAATTATACCTTTAATAAAAAAAAACCGCATTTACATGTGTGATTATGTAATTTTTTAAATACTCAATAATGACTATTATATAATATATTTCAACTATTATTTTGTATATTTAAGATTAAAAATTATATAAATGATTAATTTACAGAATATAATACGAGTACTCTTGGTACATTTTCTTGTTTATATATTATTTTTTTATAATACCTTTATGTTAATTTCACTTGTATATATTGTTATTTTTATTATTACTTAGTGGCATATAGTATACCTAATTTAAATGTATGACACTATGTAGACATATAGTAAAATTATAATATAAACAATTTTTACAGAAAATCAAGAATTAAGGTAATCTTGGTTTGTATAAAAAATAGAATCATTTCTTATTAAGAATTTTATTTGCATTTAAAAATAATAATACCATAATAAGTAAAAAGAAATACCAAAATTCGCTTAAACATTCAGTTTTCCGAATCTTTTTGTCTAAAATTTTAAAAACCAGAACCTAAAAAGGTAACTTCATAGACCTAGCATAGGGGGGGGCTATACCCCCCTCCCAGAATTTACTCAAGTCCTTTTTAATAGGCGTTAAATTTCATGTGATTATACAGTTTTTTTTTTTTTAATTTTATTTAATTTCAATATTCAATCCAATTTTTAATGGGTTTGTATAGTTTTATGACAATGAAAAGAATTTAATATTTCATAAAATCAATTATTTCTTTAAAATAGCATTTTAATTATTAAATAAAAAAGATTATTTCATACTGGATAAAGATGTGTATATTTTTGGAAAATTTTGTGATAAACGATATAAAAGATAAAAAAATATCGTTTCTCACTTTCTCAGTAAAATCCCATGATATGTTATTTTATAATAATAAGACAATTAAGAAAATATGATATTTATTTGTTTATATATAACAGTTTGTACATTACATATGCACTAGTACAATTACCTATACTAATAATATACACCTCAATAAGAAAATTTGCATTGTTCTTGGGACAAAATTTAGATCATTTTGCATATTTTTAACCTGAAGTTAACAATTAAGTTCAATAAGTAACTTATAAAATTAAAAGTTAATTTGCATAAAAAGTACCTAACGTTTAATATGAAGTTATTTTTTAACTTAGTTATAACTTTTAACTCATTAATTCTCAGCCTTAGTGTATCAGTTATCACTAATATACTACTAACACAGAATTAAGGTGTATACTAATGCATGAGCTATATAGTATTTGGTTAAACAGTTAGGTTGTGGTGGATATACTTGTGTGTTTGCTTGTACCTAATTTCTTAGTTTAAAATTAAAAATTCTACGATTTAATAATAGGGAATTTAATTTCTTCTCCTTCGTCAAATAGCAAAATTATAAACATGATATATATTTAACAATATAATATTGTTTATTGCTATAAGTATTAGATACCTATATATTTTTATATTTAATCCACGACTCATTTTTATTATATCCTTCTCGAGTTTGCATTACCCATTGGGTAAAGTTGTAAATTTCTTGAAAAATATTGCCGTTAATAAAATTTTCTAAAACAAATCTTTTTTGAAAGTAAATTATATTCTACGAGTTTAATTTTTCAGGAAATTTTCAACTGAAAGAAGGGTAGATTTACATGATAGAGGGAAAGGATTGGGCTATGCGAGGGTGATGCTGAGGGAAGATCGTGTACTGGTGTTTCTTACAAATTTATTGATGACTTAGTATATCACATTGGGACTAATAGCCCCCCTCCCACGGAATTTGTTCACGCTACGCCTATGGGTAACTTATAAATACCAAAACTAACACCTGAACCGTTAAAACCATTAAAGTATAAAAAATACCCTGTTGTGAATAAAATTTGTAATATTATATAAATCGATTGATGAAATATGTAAATCTAGTGTAAATTAAACAATCAAACATCTTTAGTAGTTATTGCCTTGTTATGGTTTATTTTCAAGTAAGAAAACTCTCCAGATAAGAAAAATCATCAGATTATAATAACAGAGTATTTACATATTATTCTTTTAATATTAAAAATCAATATCAAGAGACATATTACCGACAGACTTTATAATTTATTGGATATTAAAAAATAAATAAAAACTTGTTATACATAGGTATAACATAGCAGAGAGAGAGAATTATTGATTTATTGAAAACTAAGATTTCATGAAATCGACTATTCTACATACGTTTCCCAGCAGTATTTTTGATAAGATCAAAGTTATTTCATACTTTATTTGAATTTGTAAGTGACAGTTACGTTTTCATATAATTGTATTTAATTTTGATTATTAGTTAATATTATGTCTCAAATTAATATTAGCGATGAACTAATAGTAATTAATTTAATTCAATCAATATTAATAGAAATCTAAACATTTTTCTATTATTATTAGATTACAAGCAAAATAATAAACAAATATAAGTATAAATCATTATATCATATTTCATAAAAGAAATTGCAATTAATACTACGGCATTATGAAAATTGAAGCAAAATAAAAACCATATTTCCATTTCCACCTTACAGACTTTGGACAATTATATTATATATGTTGAAAAATTACATTTCATTGTTAAACAAAAATTATAATATACCATAAAATATTCAAATATATTTTTTTTTCAAAATTCAATTATTAGTTACTTATATTTAAGTAAGTATGTCTAGATGATTATGTTTTTTTTTTATCTAGATAAGATAAAATATAAATAGATTTTTATCTAGACATTGTTGTATATTCGGCCTATAAATATGTATATGTTATATATGTGTCATATATTATATAGTATATAAAATATACAAACTATATGTTTATATGTTATGTACATATGTGTGTGTGTGTATATGTGCAAAATTTATATATATATAAATAATAAATATGCTAACGCAGTCCAAATCGGCATCGCAACTAGGGCTCATCCAAATTCAATGTTGTTTATATCGCATTTTTATAATAATTTAATCTGGTAATAAAAACCAAAATATATTAGGTAAAAGCCGGTCTCGATCGCGAAGAAGAAGCTGAAAAAGGAGTAGTTGTATTTTATGCTTCGATTTTATTAAAGTGTTTTGTATCAAGTTAATTGCGGTTTAACCTTATTTTAGTAGCGTACGAAACTTTTTCATCCTTAATATTTACTGTGATACCTGTAAGTCATTATTGACTTATTTATATTCTTGTTAAACAAACCTGAGCTAATAGAAACAGTCTGCTCCTTAGGACTTAGTTTTAACTTGATACTATCTTACCATAGCTGAAGGTTTCTCGAGTATTATTTAGACGTTGGAGAAACTAAATCTTTCGCTAAGACTAACACTATAGCCGAGTAATAGTAAATTTTAATCGTTATAACTCAACCGTGCATATTCTTCTAAATTTAAATAATTTAAATAAACTCACTGGAACTCGAACAACACTTCACTTATGGATTTTATAACTACCATCTAAACTCAGGGTTATTCAGACGAACGTCTGACTAACTGCGAACGCAGCTCATAGTTTCCAGGACCTATTTAAAATAAATTAGAAAACATTATTAATATCAGTCTAACGACCCGGTTCAAAATTCCGGTTAGTGTAGTGGAAATAGCCAGCCGACTGCTCCTTAACTGGATAAAATTAAGTATTAGTACGGTGCCGTATATAGATAGGGGGTTTAGAGGGCAATTTCCCCGGATATCACGTTTTCGGGGGCAGCAAATTTTAAACGGATTTGTTTGAATAATATTACCGTCAGTTTTCGAAATATTTGATATTCCCGGTTTTTTCAGTCCGGAAAAAAATATAATAAAAAAAAGTGATGACTTTTTTTCTCTTTCTCTTTTTTTACGCGTCTCCCAAAATTTAGTCGGAAAAATTATGAGAAAATTAATAAGAAAAAAGTTGATGACTTTTTTTTTTTCCATATTTACATTTCAAAGATGTATTATTCCCTCCCCTTGGTGTATATTTCGGAGACACCAACATTATTTCGCGTACTTGGATCCGGGGGAGACGAAATTCTAAATACGCCACCGTCCCTACGCGACGAAACGGAGACGATTGTTGCGAGATTTGGCGTGAGGAGGGATGCACGTGAGGCGTTCGAGAGACCACTCGTCGTCGCGTTGCGGCGGCCGGACGATCGATACGGAGATAATGCGGTACGCGAAGGGTTTTCGGCGAGTGACGAACGATCGGAGGGATGGACGAAGGCCGAAAACATTTGCGACGTAAGTTTATTCGTGACAGATTAACTCCGGATAATTGGCAATAAGTCAGCGGACGGTTTATTTGTATTCAACGATGATCGTATTTATATATAGACGGATAGAGACACGCCAAGGGTGCAACAGCCCTTCGGTGTTATTGTACGCTCGTCCACACAAATCGCAGTTTTATACACGTCGTGTTTGTGTATTGTCTATAATATTATGTGTGTGCGTGTGTTTTAGTGGTGTCTGTGTGTGTGTGTGTGTGTTGTGCGCAAGTGTATAGTGTGTGTGTGTGTGTGTGTGTGTGCTGTGCCGCGTTTATACATTTCGCTTACAGTGCTCGCCGGGGAATTGCTTTGCCTCCGGGTCGGAAATCCCTTTCCGCCGCCGTGGCTAATTGAAGGGGCGTCGCGCCCTCGACGATTGCGAGGGACGGACGAGGGTCGCCTGCACTGCTGCACTGCCGTTAGGTCGTGTGCGCGATACTGTGCACCGCGGCCGTCGCAAAATACCAGCCACTCGTCCCTGTGTATATTATCGTCATTACTGTTATTATTGTTTACCGGTCGTAAGCACCGACGACCCTCTGGCGATATTGTGATATTATATGCGATTAAGTCAATGTGGTTTAGAGGTGAGCGTACGTAATATTATACAGAATGTATTTCAGTCAGTGACGTACCGCGACAGAAAATCGACTGAAGGGAAGACGAGTTAAACGGTTTGCACTCGCGTGAGAGCTCCACCCCCGACCCGACACCCCCGTCGAATGTCAACAGTTTTCTTCAACCCTTTGGGTGCTATGATGGACTAGTATACTCGTCGAGACCATGGGTAGCGCTCACGGCCCGTGGACGGGTATACCCGTCAAGATACGTACAACTTTATCTGTTCGCTTTATACACGTGAAACCTATGTCAATCGATAAATCATGAAATTTCAAACTCTTTGGGGAAAAAAAAAAATTCAATTACGATTTGTTGCATGAAATACTTAAATGAATATTTTCATTTTTGATCTTATCTGAGGGATTCTTAATAGATTATCTCGTTAATGGTGCTATAAGAATTGCGCGTAAATTTCACGTTTCACGTTTCGAGTTTAAAATTATTACAAATGTCTGTAAAATGTTTATAACCAATTATTATATTTCAATATGATACAACATTTCATTCCATTTACTGATTCCACCATCGTGTCATTTTGGAAATCACTGACCGCAAAAATATAAAAGTTAAGTATCTCAGTCAATATTGACTTTTTATAATTTCCACCTTCAATTAATGACTTTGAATGATTTTTAAAATATTGTGAGTATACAAAAATTTGAAATAAAAAATATCAATTATATTTAGTCCTGGAGGGTAACAATGCAAAAAACTATGTTACACTGAAAGGGTTAAAAATAGCACTAGGATAATCATATGAAATAAATCGCCAAAATTATGCCTGGAATCGTATTATAACGTTTTATAAGTTAGGAATCTGCGAGCGTACTAATAATTCTATATTCATATTTTTTTAGTAAATGTGATGAATAACAATAATTGACGATAACGAAAAACTATAATTTGAAAAAAATGTATAATCGACAATATTTATGTACAGAAACCCAAGGCCGGGCGCCCACCAAAGTAACGTGGCTTGTGACGTGGCAAGTAGTGTGGCAAATAGATGCACGCGAAATGCGTTAAAATACTAACAAACAAATAAAAGTCCGCTCACTGAACTAATAATTAATTACATCTGTGTATAATAATTGTAAGGATAAAAAGGCGGACACAGTAGGGATAAAAGGTAGGTGGTATCCTTTGTTTCTAAATTTCAACTGACGGTGCCATGTGAAAAGCTTGTCATAAGGGGCCGCAACCAAAAGTAACAGGTATAATAATATACTTGTGTAAAGAAACTAAAAACAAAAACTTTATAAACGCAATATATACGGATATGTTCGTGTATATTATATGCCCCAAATAGATAGGTAAATAGAACTTGTTTTGTTTTTTATGTTACATGTTTTTTAGACTACCTATATGTTTATTATTAATATTTTTTATGATTATTGATTATATTATGATCAATTTACGTACATACATTTTCACATAGAAACTAGTCCGAAAAGACTATTCTACAAGCGTGCTGAATTCCCCGTTTCTAAGAGTATTTTAAACAATAATTTTAAAATAATTTGTTTAACCTACCATACTTATGTGTAAAATCCTAAAACCAACAAAACGAATTAAAATCTTAAATATATTAATATTGGTAATCACAGCAACGAATTTTAAAGACCTTACAGGTGGACGTTAGGAAAAAATCATTTTAAAACATGCCAGATTTTCAGCTTTCTATCTTCATAGTATACGAATGTATCTACTATGATGAACAACAAAAATGTGTAAGGACAAACGACTGTCAAATCGAAATTTTTCCGTGTAACTATATTCTAGTAACTATGATAACAGATTGATAAAACGAGATGACACAATATGGTATAAGTTACCTAAACTTATGTTTAGAAACCTAAAACGATGGAGAACTTCTGTCAGAAGTTTATAATATAATATTTGTAGTTTATACAAGTAATTTGCTCATTGGATAGGATACTGATATACTAATGACGATTGTATGTATATCTATAATTGTAAAATACAAACTCAGTAAAAATGTCGAACTTCTGGAATCGTTATTTTCACCGTTACAAGGGAATAACCTAGTTACGTATATTTCTTTGCTTTCCTATTTCGATTAAAATTTCGTCTATACATTTACATGATTTATTGTATAATGATGTTATTTAAAAAAATGTAATTCATTCCTTGGGACTTATCTGGAAGGACAACGAAGATCCATGCACGATTTCGTGTCGATCAGTCTAACAGTATAAGTACAGGCTTTCATAGCTGATAGGAAAACAAACGAAGTCTTGGATTTACAGATACCTACCGGATTTATCATAATACAATCTCATCCCTATTTTTTCCATTTCCGCGTACTTTTTCCCGAGTATATTTTCACGTCCGTGATATCGTGGCTAGCGTAAAATATACAGTGAATCGAACGCCCAACGAAAAAAAAAAAAAAAAAAAAAAAAAAACAAATACAAATCACAAAGTCCAGGCCGCCGTATCAATTACACGCGGACGATCATTACGGTATGAAAACCGCGGTCGCGGGCTGTGTGACCACCGTTAACCAGTACCGGGTGGTGGCGATTCGGCACGACCGATTTCCATATACGAATAATTAAACGTCGTAATCTCATCGGTCGCGGTTTCAAATGCACAATATGCGGCGGCGCACTAATAAATTAATTCGGGACGTACGGCGGGCGCGGGGGAGATTCGAAAATGTGGAGGAAAAAAAAATCCACCCTCGCCCGCGACATAAGTTCGTATACGTAATATCTACGCGTGTATAATATGATTTATGAAGAAAATCGTCTATAATCCTCGAGGATCAAGAGCGCATCTGATATCGTTTATGCGTATCGTATACGTACGTATATCGTACACAAAAGGATATTATTATTATTATTATATATATCCGTCCGTTTGTTTTGACGTGTAATAGGGGAGAATGTACGGTGGAAAAAAAAAATGGAAAAACAAAAAAAAAAAAATGGATAAATAAATAAATATATGTATAATATAATAACACAAACAGTCGCGGCAACACTCTCCCCTAACGTCTCGTCGTCATCGTCCCTAATCGAGGGCATCCGCGGACACACCCTCCCAAGTTTTTTAACTTCTGTGATGACTGTGCGTTCGTGTGTGTGTGTGTGTGTGTGTGTTTGGATGTTTTCAATTTGTCAATGTGTGTGCTCGTATAGTCGTACGCATGTTTGAACGGTGTGGCGTACATATCATGTAAATTAGCAACTCGGCGGTAGGTCCGCGCTGCGGCCGCGTTTACATAACAATATAATATTATTCAAATATTACATTATAAGCGTGCAGGGTGTGTTTGTTTTCACTTTAGCCCGGGACAAGTTTAGGTTTGAATTATTCAATTTTAAATTAATTGAGTACTGTTTCTGAACGCGATTCGAAAAACAAAAAAATATGTAATTGTTTTATAATTTCAGATTTTGAACACCGCAATGAAAAATGTGTTTGTATTACACTATCTGTATTTACCATGTATTTACATATATATATATTATTTACCTGTGTACAGTTTTTAGTAGAAATATTTCGATAAATAGCTTCTCTGATTGGATTGAAAATACATTCTAGTTGGTTCTTTAATAAGGTGATATTTCATTACTTTTTTCTAAACATTCTCTAGAAACTTGAAACAAAATGTCAAGAACAAAAAAGTAAATGATCATACCAGCTATATGTACAGGTAGTATAGCATATTCTATCCTCTTCTTCTTCTCCTTCGCCTTCTCTCCCAACTATTTGGGGTCGGCCACCCTGGTCCTACACTTCCACTTAACTCTATCTCCCGCATCTTCTTCACTTACTCCCACCTTCCTCATATCACTCACCAT
>JAIPRL010012216.1:0-12344 GCA_025469235.1 Pemphigus obesinymphae | reverse complement strand
CATCCATATTGAATTTCTTTAATAAATTGTTTAAGTACTGTATTTGGTCAATTTTTAAACAAAAATCATTTCTTTCAATGTGAAAACCAAGAAAAAAATTTAATTCACCACCATCTGTCATTTCAAACTCCTTCATAAGATTATTTTTAATTTGTATTACTTCATGTAAGTGTTTACTAATAACTAAAACATCATCAACATATAGTATAAGATAACTTAAGTTTCCATCAATAACAGATGTTGAATTGATATGTAAACAATAGTCATTTTCTGATCTTTTAAATACTAATTTAGTGACATATAAATGAAATCTTTCATTCCAGCATTTACTCGCTTGTTTTAGTCCGTACAACGATTTATTTAGTTTACATACCCTTATAGTGTCTTCATTATCCTTGAATTCATCTGGTAGTGTCATGTAAATTTCTTCATTTAGAAAACCATTCAAAAATGCAGTTTTAACATCCATTTAATGAGATTTATCAGAGATCTATTAGAGATTTATGAGATCTAGTATTGCCCTAACAGTTGTAAGCTTAGTGACAGGAGAATATGTGTCATTAAAATCTATTCCTTGTTTATGAAGGAAACCTCTTGCAACTAATTTGGCTTTATATTTAATGATGTTACTTCCATTACCACTTTTGATTTTGAAAATCCATTTACTGTCAATAGGTTTTCTTCCATCTGGTAGTTTCATAATTTCCAACGTTCGATTCTTATTCAATGATTGTAGTTCTTCTTCAATTGCTTCAACCAATATTTTTCATCATGTCGACCTATAATTGAATTATAATCATTCAGTAAATCTTCAATAAATGTATTTGCATTCAACGCTAAAGTACTAAAATCATAATCTTCGTGCCATACGGGTGTTTTCCTTAATCTTGTAGATCTGAGTGGTTTCTCATTACATGTTGTCTCTATATCACTTGGTTCTAGATATATTTTTTGTCATCAGTGATATTCACATCTTCAATATTTTGGTTTTTAAGAAAAACATTTTCATTAAAAATTACATCTCTAGAAACAATTAATTTGTTTTCTATTTCATTCCAAAGTCTGTAACCGTTTATATTATATCCTATCATAATACATTTCTTTGTTTTTGAATCTAACTTTGTTTTCTTTTCTTCAGGGACATGAATAAAAACTTTTAATTTTGAAAGATTTACTCTTTTATTGTTCCACAATTCAGTTGTAGTTTTTTTATTTTGTAACGAACAACATGGACTTCTGTTTATTATGTAGGTAGATGATAAGATTGCTTCCCCCAATAACATCTTGTCAATATCAGAATGTAATAATACACAACCATCATTTTCTAGTAAAGTTCTGTTCATACGTTCTGCTACTCCATTGAGTTCTGGTGTATATGCTGTAGTATACTCAGTTTGTATCCCCCTTTTTACACAACATTCCTTCAAATCTTTCGAAATGTATTCTCTACCATTATCACATCTTAAACGTGATATTTTATAATTATATTTTGATGTAACATATGCTTCATACTGTATTACATATTTCAATACTTCACTTTTATTAAATAATAGGTATACCATTGTGAAATGATTGTAATCATAAATCAGTGTTAAAAAGTATCGTTTATTGTCCCATGTTGTAGGTGATATCGGTCGACAAACATCTGTATGTATACGTTCATTATAAGGGTCGATTAGATCTTTTAAGTAGATTCTGTTTGAATGATGACCGTGTTTGTATACCTTCTATACACGATTCACACAAAACATCAAAATTATCTACATCCTTCATAGAAATATCAATTCCGTCTACCAAATTTTCTTTAATTAGTCTAGACATGTTTGATTTACATAAATTTCCCAATATTTTATGCCATAAGTTTACATTTCCCTTCATAACTATATGAGCAATAGCTGTATTACGCATACACATGTTAAATTCAATTTTATACATTTTACCATTTCTTTTTCCTTTGGCAACTCAATTTTCTTCTCGGTGTATTAAAACCTCAACATTGTAAAAAGTTACTTTCATTCCTTTCTCTTCAATTCTTCTCACAGAAAATAAATTACTCAATAAGTCTGGTATGTAAAGTACATTTTTGAAAGTTATTATTTTAGACACATTTTAAACATTAGAAAAAACATGTATCGTATTTGTATGTTTAGCGAAGAGTATTTCCTCTTGTTTGGTTACAGCAATTTTAATAGGTTGTTCCAGTTCTCGAATTTCTGTCAAATATGATGTATCGTTTACCATGTGTCCGATGCTCCCGAGTCTAGGTACCATGATATTTGATTTGCATTTAAAATATTCACTTTCACAGTAGTCACATTTTGAGTTTGAAAAGCAATTTCTTCCTTTTCCTTTTGAACTTCCTCAGTGTGATTTGCTTTTCCGGTTTTATGTTGATTTTTAGATTTTTGTGGTATCTTCACACGAAAATCAGAACGTTTATGACCAATCCGACAACAGTTATAACAGTTGAAAGGAAACTTGGTGTTTTCTGCTACCAATCAGTTATTTTTGTTTGGATATTTGTTTGCGCTTCCATAAAATGCTACTCCAGATTTTTCTTTAATATTTGTATTCTTATCTGTGCTCTTGAGTTGAATATCCAATAATTTACTTTTAACAAAATTCATTGTTTGTTTATCATCACTCACGGTTTCCAGTGCAATTATTATATTGTCAAATGATTTAGGTAAAGTTAATAGTAATATACTTATTAAAAATGTTTTGTCCATTTTCTGTCCAGATCCTTGAATCTCACGTACAATATTATCAAAACGTAGAAAATGAGATTCCACAGAATTTTTTTTATTATATTTCATAGTTAACAGTTTTCTTCTCAAATGAAGACGACCAGAGATTCCTTTTTGCTCAAATGTTTCAATTAGAATAGTCCATATTTCTTCTGCTGAATTCTTGTCTTTGACATATTCCAAATGACTGTCAGCGATTCTTCGAATAATCAAAGACTTACATTTCAAGGCTTTCTTTTTATCTTTTTCATTCGTTGGGTCATTCTTTACGAAATCCAATATTTCCTGTTCTTCCAGTATTACTTCCATACGGAATATCCAGTTTGAAAAATTCTTTCCATCAAACAACGGTACTTTATTTTTGTCTTCTTCCATTTTTACTATAAAAATATATGAACTTTGACAACCTTCACTATATAGGTACCATAAAGAAACACGTAAAAACAAACGAACTACTAAACTACCGCGAAACGCGCACTACATAAAAATGTGTCTGGGGCCATAATCTATTGTAATTTAAACAAAAACCAGAATGCATTTTTTTATATTAGAATAACTTTTATTAAAACATGTTACATATCAGTTATAGCACTTATAACGAAATGACAAAAAAAAACATATTATTGTGTAGTAGAAAATAACCATAACATAACCTCATATTATTACATATTATATTTAAGTGAATTGTACCTAACTTAATCAAGTTTAGGGTTTCAAATTATAGACACCTTATCTCTGTGTTGTATCCATTCGTGTGTCCGATTTGTCATTGATTTGGTTATTAGAGAGATGGATATTATTCGTTATGTTACTTAATATATTTAGATTATTGTTTGAAATACCTTTTGTAACCGGGAATTTAGCACTCTAGCAGAATATGCTTTCCTATTTTTTTTTTTAATTTCAGCACAAATTTATTTTAAATAGTAGGTAAAGAATTTAATTTATTTTAATTACAGTACAGAGAGACTAAAGTCGTCGTTTATGTCTCTTATAATTATAAATATTATTTTTTGCGTTGTATCTATTAATTTCTATTTCTTCTATTTTTTTTCTTTTCGTGTAGATGTTTTTTTCTCCTTAACATTTTATTGGTCAATTTCCTCTGTTTTTCATATTTTCTTACGCACTCGACTGATGGGGTTTGTAGTGCTTTTTTCCTCAATTCATTTCTTTCGATTATTGCGTTCTTACATATATCGTTGAACCAGATTTTATCACTTTCTTTGGGTTTCATTCTTAAAATCTCTGTTGCACTATTAACCACTGCTTCATTTGTTCTGTTCCAAATCGCATCAGTTTCTGTACTATAATTTATTCGATTTATTTTAATATTTTGTAATTCAAGTGCAATTTTTTCATCATAATTATCACTTATTGCACTATCATTTAATTTTTGTATGTTGTATATCACTGTAGGTTTCTCTTTTGTTTAGGTTTCATTTTGCTGACAGTCTTAGATTAAATTTCGCATACACTAGATAGTGATCTGAGTCTGCATCGGCTCCTCTATACGTCCTCACATTCCTTATGCATTCACTAAATCTCCTGTTGATAAGTATGTGGTCAATTTGATTAAATGTCCCTCCATCAGGGGATTTCCAAGTAAATTTGTGTATATTTTTTCTAGG
The DNA here is from genome assembly GCA_025469235.1 of Pemphigus obesinymphae. Lineage (NCBI taxonomy): Eukaryota > Metazoa > Arthropoda > Insecta > Hemiptera > Aphididae > Pemphigus > Pemphigus obesinymphae. The sequence goes on along the minus strand of JAIPRL010012216.1, from coordinate 7,966 downwards.
AAAGTATGTAGTGCTTATTATAAAATTTTTTGACTGTACGAAATTTACCAGTCTAGTTCCATTTCCGTTACTAATTTCATATAAACTGTTAATTCCTTTAACCGGCCTATACATGTGTTCCCTTCCAACCTTCGCGTTCATATCACCTACTACCATATTTATACAGTGCAGCGGTAAAGTGTCATATACACTTTCTAGTTATTCATAGAATTTATCCTTTATGCCTTCATCTTTTTCTTCTGTTGGAGCATAGTAGTTTATAATAATTACGTCATGCATCTTTCCCGCTATGCGGATATAGCAAATTCTAACATTAAAGGCTGAGAAAGTCTTCACATTTGGTAGTATTTTGTCGTGTATCATAAACTCTACTCCATTTTCATATTTTTCATTAGTAGTGCCTCTGTAAAATAGTGTTGTATTGCTTTTCTTTAGGTTTCCACTATTTGGCCACCTTATCTCTTGTACTGCTAATATGTCAATTATATAGTTATTATAAGCATTGAGTACATATTGCAAAGCTTAAGGTTTGTTTAATATTCTAATAGGAAAATATTTTATTTTATTATTCTATGTTCTTTCATACAAACAGATTCATTAAAAATTTCATGTTTAATTGATAAATTGAAACAAAAATAGGTATGGGATTGTGAAAACCAGACATTTTATTTTCCTAAACAAAATGTTCTTACGTCTCTTATCAAAAGTATACATATAAATATAATAATTTTTCAAACCATTTTTGAGGGTGGTTTTCACAATTTTAGGGGGCTAAGCCCCCTCAAGCTCCCCCATCCCGATTTCTGCCAATAAATCACAACTTACGGACTTCTGAAATAAATAATTGTATAAAACTGATTTGGGTCCAAGTCAAACTATAATATTTAATAAACGAACTTTTTTATTGCCCCCCTTCTTTGAAAAATCCTGGCTACACCACTGCCTAGATACACGATATATGTAGCTACCTATAATGCGACGTATCTGTGTACAGAACCAAAATGACGAGTTTGCCAAATCTTGTGCCAAAAGTACAAGTATAAGTATTATAAGTAGGGTTCGGATTTCAAGGCAAATGCCTTTTTTTTCTATAAATGCCTTTATTTTCCTTTTTCTATTTTTTGATATTTTTTATTAAATTATCAATTTATTACAATAATTTTTAAAATCATTATGGTACAAATTAATAAGACCTTCCAAAAGCATGATGGCAATTTATGACGTGTGACACACTGTTGATGTTATGTTTAAAATGATTAAACGTGTCGACGAACAATACGTACCTATGCTCAGACGCTCAGTGTGAAATAAAGTTCGTTCGCCAGCCGTCTGCACGAAGAGTTATTATACAGCGTCTTCCCAAATATGAAATTTTATTTTTAAGGTTTTTTAATTTTTTTGTCATTCAATAGTACTTTTTTATGTTAATTTTTATTTTAGGAGCGAGGAAGCTAGTGGTTATGTTAATTCTTTTCCTGTGTACAACTTTTCGACCAAAAGACATGAACCAATCTGTACATATGCGGCCCAATTTTCCCGTAGTAAATTTCATCTAGTTTATACTTTAGAGAAACTATTTTTGGCCATTTTTGATAAACTTGGTAAGAAAAACTATAGAAAAATGACGTAAAAACGGCCAAAATAAGATTTCGTCAAATCGAGATTTATGTATATTATTACCGAAGCTTCGCTCAAAATCGTTTTATTGAATTTTTTTCAAATTCAATATATTCACCATGAGTAGGTATTCTGTCTAATACGCGAAGTGCTTCCACCCCTATTGACGAGCGAAGTGAAAATTTTTTTCTATGAATTTTAACATAAATAAAATAATGTTATTTTTTTTAAATTTTTTTTCTAATGTAATATAATAAAATTCTTTAATTATTATAGATTAATTATAATTTTTGCTACATTCCTAAATCCTAAGTATAATAAATGCAGAAAATAATAAGGCAATTCAACAATTATTGAATTGTATTAAATTATCATAGTCAAATTTAGACAAAAAACTTTTTTTTTTTAGATAGCGATTTATCAATTTTTGGGAGAATATCCCCCACTATTTTAAAATGCTGAGACGCCACTGTAGTTTGGAAAAACACAGAACAAAATTAAGAAAATATTCATGACAATATTGCACGTAGCAATATGAATAATTGCTCGTAGTGCATTATCGATATTTTAAAGCTTATATTATGCAAACATATAAATGTTCATACGAATTATTATATCACTGTTCGTGATAACATGATCAACAATGAGAAAAAAGTTGAATGACCTTTTTTTTTTTTTGCTCGTTTAAAAATAGAAAAAACCGTTATTAACTGGTCAGTGGTATTAGCCGAATTATAATTTCCTGATTCTATGTATTTATATTGAAAAACTGTTCTTTGAAAACTAAAAAATCATAAGGTTACAAAATACCAAATAGAGACTGTTTCTAATATTAAGGTAACTGCATCAAAATTGTTCGTTTTACTAGAATGATATTTATTATAAAAACTTTATTTTTGAGATAAAATATTTTTGTTTGAATTATTTTAAGATATTTTTAAATATTAAGGGCTATTCTCGCCAAGTTGTAAAATTAATTTTTCCATGAGGACTCCAATAATCTATCGATTAGTGAAACTAGAAGATTGACCTACAACCTTATCTTATATTAATATAATATGTACGTATATTTTTTTCTTTCAAGACCGTTTTAATTATTAACACATTAACCATTAGGCTAGATAATCAAACTGGCTGAATTACCATCTGTTAAATTGAAAATTACAAGTTTGAAGAAAGACCAAATTTTTCCGGAATTTTTTTACACACATTTCATACAAAATAATAAATAGTATCTAAAAATGTATGTGGATATAATTACAATTGTGATAACCAAGTTTTGCGTTTTAAATATAGTGTAATTGTAATGTTAATTTCACAATAATCATTTACACCGAATAACGGTTCCAAATATCCAATTTTAATATTATCGCAGTTATATAATAACTTAATAATTATTACCCGTAAATACAATAGATTATAGAATATTTTTAGGTCACCTAATAATAATAAAAATAATTGTTAGGGATTTGTACTTATACTGATTACTATATCTATTATAACGATACACTTTCATGGGAGTAGCCATATTGGTTCCCATTTCGCCAAATTTGTTCCCTTTTGGATATGAATCTAATTATAATATTACAAAATCCCCATATGAGGGCTAAGCATCAAAAAGTTTGTTAACTGTATTTGTTAACACATTTCGGTCAATACCTTAAAAAAATCACATAAAATCTCTATCATGTGAAATATAATTTTTAAAAAAATCTATGTGTCCGGTATATTTTTACTATTTACCTTAATATTATCATGGATTATAAATGCTAATAATGTATAATTAATGCTCATTACTTAAGAATGTTACACATATAATAGTATTAAGTATGTAAAAATGGGAAGCGAGATAAAAGTACCTACATTTAGTTAAAATTCGAGAAATTTTAATTTACTTATGCATATGCGCACTTACAGTTTGAGGACGAATTCGGACGACACGTTTTAGACACAGTATAATAGGAAATTATAACACCCATAGTAAATTTATACCGGGAGGTAAAATTCGCCCGGTATGTGTTTTTGCATTATTTATTTATTTATTTATAATCTTACTTAGGAAAATAAAAATATTATTTATAAATAAAATTATAACAATTTCATTGCAAGCATTAACGCTAAATAAAACTAATTCTTATTTTTATGTAAAATATTTAGTTATTAACTAATATATAAATATATACCTAACTGAATAAGTATATAAATATATATATTTATATATATATATATTATATATATTGTTGAGGCCTGAAATGGCATATCGAGAGCGATAAGTAATATATATAGGTATACGCAATTAATTTCAAAAGCATAATTGCACCACCCTTCACGACCATCATCCACAAATAACTTTTAACAGTCACCACCGCCTGTCCGTTACACGCATACACACACGAATTAGATATAAGATAATGTTATCCGACTTTGTGAATTATTATTATTAAAATTATACTAAATTAGATTACGTACCTATCCAGCCGTGTGCCACACTCGTTAAAAATGTCGGTTGCTCGTTAATACTGTTCCGTGCTTAGACGTCAGGAAGAAAAGCTCAAAGTTTCCCAAAAATTCAAGTTGAACTTTTGGGTCGAACTTTTTGAAGATCAATTTTCATTCAAGGAGACGAATGAAATGAGGTATGATATATCAACAAATAATTGCTGATATCGTGTAATATTTTTATTAAATTTAACTTAAAAAATCAAACACAGTGAATGAACAAAAATATGCAAGTATAAATATTATGAGTATTTGAAAAACAATTAATAGTTTCAAAATATTGACTGACGTGTAGATGCTTCCATGTGTTGTCTCCGCGGCCATCTGTCGATTCGGTGTCTAGGGACCCAGTTATATAGGGATGACCTCTGAAGAACTTTTCGTCAGCGGACATTTCCGTGATTTCAAAGAATTAATTCTAAAGCCAATTTTGTCGTCGCTTTTCCTACACAATTTTGGTATCTAATTTGTTGTTGTCCTATCCCAGAAAAACGGCTTGTATCCTTCCGGTTTCCTGTGTTAATCTATTCCTGTTACGACTCGGATCGTCGGAACTATGATTATTAAATATCTATATGTGCCGGCTTTTGCACTACTTGGAATTATTATTTTAAAATATATTATGACAAAAAATATATAATGATAACTGTTTTCAAATAAAATAGAATTATTTAATTATGAATTTGGTAGTGTATGTAACAATACCTATTTGTCCTCGTGTGCACAATGATATTTTATGCAAAATTTAGTTAATTTTTTTTAATATATATAATATCCTTTCTCTGGCTAATCGAGGAAGGGTTATGCGCTTATCGCTTTATTAATAAATATGAAATTGACACCTATAACCTAATTATTTGAATGTGTAATGTTTAGGTGTATGAAAAACATCTAAATAAATACATGTGTGACCGTTAGTTTTTACGTACATTACAACCGGACGGATCATAATTCGTAAATCAACGTCAAGTTGTGTTTCTCAATAAGTTAATTATTATATAAAATAAGTTTTAATAGCTAATATTGTTAAAATCTATTATTATGCGTGTGTGTAAATTATTTTGTTATATTTGTGTGTACGTGTATTTTACTTATTTCGGATTAAGTACATTATAGCGGTTGGCCAGTCTGTGTCCATATTATTATTCTGTGAGTAGGTACTTATTACTTCATTATTATTATTTATTTATTTATATTAATCATGAGACAAAGGAACTAATCATATATATAATTTATCACTTGTGAATAATATTGGTCTAAGCACGAACATTATCCATTTGTTGAGCCAGTGGGGCTATTTTTATATATATTAATTTTATTGTATTTTCGTTTGTGCTTAGTGTCGATTTAGTGATTCATTGTGTTGCTGTGATTTTTATTTATTTATTGTTTACATTTTATTTGTACCAGCAATACAAAAAATCTTAATTACCATATACCAGAGTTACCATTTTTTATAAGTAGTAACCTCTTCTCCTTTCAGTTTTAAGTAGACATTGCACACTGGATAGGTACATAATAAACATTTGAAAAATACAAAAATTTAGTGGTGTCTGGTGTGCGCTTAATATTAATTCACGCTACCAGCCCCAACATATATATATATATATGTATATAATATATGTATACATAAAGGTATATATATTTATATTATATTATATCTATAAAACCGAATTTGTTCAAACTCAGTGAACTTCCTCGGTCAGATATTAAAAATAATAATTCACTCACTACCAATTTTAAATATTTTTAATATTATAGGGAAGTAATAAGGGGAGGCTGTACTTTTTGAATTGTCATAACTCACTTAGTTTTAAGTTTTAATTGTAGAGCCCTCGGTGTACCATTGATGGGTAGAGGGTACATAGTTGCATAATATACAAAATTCCCCCCCACTTCGGTTTTTGTTTTGCATAACTCCATTGTTAAAATTGATTAGAACACTGTATAAACAAGATAAAGTGTGGTTCTTACGCCCCGCAAATGCTCCCAAAACTGCCTTCGAATTTTTTTTTTCAGTAATATATCAACAAATAATTCCTGATATCGAATAATATTTTTATTAAATTTAACTTAAAAAATCAAACACACTGAATGAATAAAAATATGCAAGTCCAAATACTATGAGTATTTGATGAACAATTAATAGTTTCAAAATATTGACTGACGTGTAGATGCTTCCATGTGTTGTCTTCGCGGCCGTCGGTCGATTCGGTGTCCAGGGACCCAATTATATAAGGATGACCTCTGCTGAACTCTTCGTTGATGGACGTTCCCGTGATTTCAAAGAATTAATTATATTGGTCGATTGTGTAGTCGCTTTTCCTACACAATTTTGGTGTCTAATTTCTTGTTGTCCTATCCCAGAAAACTGCTCGTATCCGTCCGGTTTCCTGTGTTAATTTATTCCTGTTACGACTTGGATAGTCGACACTATGATTATTAAATAACTATATGTGCCGGCTTTTGCCTTACTTGGAATTTATTATTTAAAATATATTGTGACACATAATATATTACGATAACTGTTTCCGAGTAAAATAGAATTATTTAAATATGAATTTGGCAGGGTATGTAACATCTCCCCCCTTAAAAAATAAGTTAATGTTTTTTTTTTTTTACAAAAACTTTTGGTACAATGTTGTTGGAATTTACAATAGAAAAGAGCAATTTAAGTTCTAGTTATAGTTTTCCTGACATTTTACAATTCATATATGTAGGTAGTTATTATTATTATTTTTTTATAATATTTTGACAATTTGTACGATGTGCTACAATGTTACAATAGTTATTTAAATTTAATTAATTGTACAAAATGTTTTTTTTTAGATAAAATTACTATTTTGTTTACATACTCGTATATATATATATATATATATACATATATATATAGGTAAATGCCATGATATACAGCAAAAACCGATACTCTTTTTTTTAAAATTATTTTTACGCTTTAATGCGTTTACATTATAAATATGGAATGAAGATAACTCTTTCCGGCTAATTCATCATTCATACATACACACATACTTTTAAATATATGCAGTATGTTTATTTCACGGTTATCTACTAAGGTTGGCGCACGACTCTTGTTACGCGTCTACAAGCAGTGGTTATTTGAACTACAGCGCTAGTAATCACTGGCCATTTGGCCCGAGTATTATCGTTTATTGTTTAAATGTGTTTACTGTCATACATTTTTGTTTTTATTTTTTATTTTGTTGTATTTATTTCTCGATTTTTTTTTTAAATATATGTTTTGATAATGGTTAGATGTTGTGGGGTGTTTTGTAAGTCGGGGTATTATAAAAACTACGAAAAAGTTCATCATTTTAGCTGTCCAAAAGATGATGAAATGAGAATAAAATAGGCACGTGCCATTCCACGTAAGGACTTCATTTTAAATACAAATCATTATATATGCTCAAAACATTTTAAAGAAGATGATTTCATACGATTTTAGCAATCAGGTTCAGTTCAAGTTAGTTGTATTTTGAATAAATATTTAAGTATCTGCCTCTGTACTACCTACTATATTTTAATAATGAAGTATCAATGTGTTTCACGTAATTATTAACATAACATTTGGTAAATAAAAATAAAAAAGCCGGTCAGTAGGGGGTGGAAGTACTTCGCTCGTTGGGTGTCAGTATGGGTGGATGCACTTCGCTACTGGGCAGGATACTCTAGGTGGATGTATTGCATTTGAGAGCAATGATAAATTATTGCATTCAATAAAACGATTCTGAGCGTAGCTTCGGTGTAGTATACATAACTCTTAATATTAATTATATACCTACTCAGTACCTACCTATGTTTAACATTACATTGAAGATAAAATGTAGAAATA
>JAIPRL010012215.1:0-12347 GCA_025469235.1 Pemphigus obesinymphae | reverse complement strand
ACTCTATCATAATCTATTCTATCACAGCCTACATGTTCATTCATATCCCCACCAATTACAATATTCTCATTTCCTTGTACTCCTTGCATTACTTCATCCATCTCTTGCCAGAACCCCTCTTTCTGACTTTCCTCACATCCCACTTGTGTAGCATACACACTTACTATATTTAATACCCTATCCTCTAATATTACTCTCACTAAAATAACCCTATCACTTTTTCTAATCACCTCTACCACTTTTTCTTTCATTTCTTCACACAATATCACTCCCACCGAATTCCTTGTACTAGTCCTTCCTGAATATATGATTTTATACCCCTCACCAATTTCTCTTGCTCTCTCCCCTTTCCACTTTTTTTTTTGCACACAACAAATATTCACATTCCTCCTCTTCAAAACTTCTGCTAACTCCCTACTCCTACCTGTCAATGTTCCTACATTCCACGTACCTATTCTCACTTTGAACCTATCTTGCGTACTCAAGTGCGAATCTAACCCAAAACACTTTGGTGCTTTCCCTACACCATCGACATCACAGCCGTTGGGTAGACCTGCACATATAACTGATGGAACGGCTACCGCAGCCGCTGTCAGGCTGGTACTGGTCACTTGGTCCCTTAGGCTATCTCCACACCCAAGTACGCAATTTTGTTTTCCCCGCAAACATCTGAGATGGGAAAACTCGCCTATATTCTTTTTAAGACTTCTCATACTTTTGTGACAAGTTTTATGACGGCTGTCGATCTGACGCAACCTCAATTAGTCGATTTCTACGACATTCATGAGGAAACCGTGGAGAATACCATCTCCACATTAGTGATCTCATTAGGTAGTAGATAGTGGGTATTCATCTTTAATTATCAATATAATTTGACATATATTATGGATATAATACTACTATATATAATAATTTATATAATACATTTTGTTGTAGGTATTTAGGTATAAAAAAAAAATAAATAAATAAATAGAAGAAATAAAATACCTACATATTATTATTATATTAGATATTCGATGATATTCATTTTATTGTTGGATATTGTGGAAGATGTTATTTCACATATCGTACAATAACAATTTTATACAATAATTGTAAAATATCGTTTGTGTGTACCGGAATTTAAAACCAAAATAACTAAATCTTCGAATTTTCATTTATTCACCTATTACTTTTATTTCTATTCGTTCTGTCATCTAAATGATTTATGCTTTATTACAGAATAATTAATAATAGTAGACGATAAGTATAAAATAAAAAACTAGAACTAGTTTGATATAACTATCTAAATAATATGTGAAGTTCCCGCGCGTTATATTACCTATACACCTGTATTGTGTTAGTATACCTACGTGGTCAGTTTAAAAAATATCAAAACATGCGATATTTCTAACCATATCAATATTATTATTATATAATATTAATATTAACAGTCCTAAGTCTGAACTAATTTCTGTAGTCTAAAATATGGGAAGGAAAATATTGATTTTTAAAAATTGTATTATATTATTTACAAAAAAAAACCTAATTATTTTTTAATTTTTTAGTTTTAAAACTGGAAAAATAATTAAATATTTGTAATTTGTTATATTTTAATAATGAAGGATAGTAAACTAAAAACAATGACTTAGGATTATAATCTGTAAACAAAAAAAATTAATACAACCATTAGTTTGTAATTTAAAAAGTGATAAGATCGATTCATAAAAAAAGATTTAAAAAATATATATTGATTGCTGGACTTTTTTTTCCAGTCACTCTGATCAACTGATAAAATATCGCAAATGCGATATTGTGTAATTTAAATATGTATTTTTCTTTATTTATATTTATTATAATTTGTATTATTTGTGATTTGTTGCTCAAGAATTATCATATACAGAGAGTATTAAACGAGGGGTTGTAAAAAAAATTCAAGTGACACGTCTACAAACTCCTATCGTATTTAAATCATACAAATTCAAAATGTAATTACACAATTCATAAAAAAAAAGTAAATACTATGATGTAAAAATCCAAATTCCAAAGAGGGGACTGGTGAGATTTCCCATTTTATTTCTGTCAAAACAGCTAAAGGGTTGTAGTACAAATTCTGAGTGTTTTATGAATATTACGTTTTGTAGTTTTTGAGAAGTAGCGATGAGTGAGTGAATGGTACTTAATTTTTATATATATAGACTATAGAGGAGCTGGCGTGATGTCTGCTGAAATCTAATTTTGAGGAGGAAGGAGTGACGTACAAATTTTGAAAATAAGTTTGCAATTACATGCGAATTGCGTGTTAATTATTTGCAAAAAAAAAATATATATATAATTTAAAATTTTAAAATTTGTAATTGTGGCGGGGAAAGCCAAACATAATATGTTCATAACGTTATACGTACTAATACAGTATTTACTCATAAAATATATACGTATTATATTAATAAATTAATGTATTCTGTGTAATTCGTTATTCTTATTATAATATATAATTTTTTATAGCAATTAGAGCACGCCAAGCATTCATTTTTAAGGGGTTTTGTATAGGCAATGTTTATGGAATTTTATGAAAAATGAAAATCTAACCATTTAAAAATATTTTAATATGATTTTAAAGTAATCAAAATTATTCCCGTGTTAGTAGTAGTACTAATTTTTATTGTTGTGTAATCATGATATACATTGACTAAACCATTTAACCAAAACTGTTGTAGTCGTAGTTAAGCAAACAGATTTGTAAACAATATAGTTGACAAAATTATATGCGTTATCCTTATTTCAATATCACAAAAAGAATTGATGTTTTATAATATTTATGAAACTCGAAAAAAAAATGGGTTTTAAAAAATTAATATATTTTTTTATATATTGGCTCATATTAAACCACCATATTTTATCCTGTATTTTCATATCAAAAGAGTCGTTTTTACCATACTTTATTATTTAATATAATCAGTGGAGATTTTCTATTTGAACTGTCCTAGTCTGCGTAACGAGCTAATGACCATCCTGATCTCTGGATCTGGACAAAAACAATTGGTAGGTATATCCAAAACGCACGTGCTTTGTCATATTACGTGGTTTTTCACAACCAATCGGGGACATTTTTAAATTAAACTGTTCGAGTGAACAAAGCTGCAAATAAGTGACCCGGTCCGGTTTATAGATGTGACCGAAAAATGTACCTACACTATACTAAAACCGTGTATTTGATTTAACAGGACTGCACACACGCATTTTCTGTCTCCGTCCATCTAATTGGCAATATAGTAAGATTATACAACGCAGAATTGAAATTGTGGTGTTTTCATTAACTTCAGGACTTAAACACCCATTATAAAATTTACCGAGAAAAATAATGTCGAGTGAACCTCGTTAGGCTTTTTGTAAAATATTTTCTGAAAAAAAAACTAGGCTTTTTTAGTTTTTGATATTTTTAAGTAAGTAGCTTTTAACTTTTTTTTCAGACGACATTTTACAAAAATCTCAACGAGATTTACTCGAAATTATTCTTCTCTTTAAATTTCGTAATATGTGTTTATACTCTAAATTTAGCTTAAACGCCAAAATTTCAATTTCGCGTAGTGTGATTTTGTTACATTATCTGCATTGGATATAGACAGAGACAACAAAATATGCGGGTAGGTATAGCATCCTCTCAGCCTTTTACTCAGTAGGTACTTACTCGACACGGTGTTTCTCAGAAAATCGGGGTACCTACCTATATTTTCGAATAAGGGCCGCCGTCACACTGTGGTTTTTTCGCCGTCGGTGACCGCTGCATATGCGGCGGTTTACCGAGCTCACCCTCGAACCGGTTCACACACCACGTTTCTTTCCACGTTTTTCGTAGTAAAATAATATTACGATTTTCATCGTTTTCAATTTGTACATACAGATATTTCAAATTAATCACAATAGTATAACATTTTATAGTAATATTTTCTTTATTTTTTTTTTTTATATATATTAATGATTTTTTAATAATAATCGAAAAATTACTAAAACTTATCACTGCGTGTGTTAAATACATCAATTTCAGAATATATTGTACGTATTACCACAGAACAGAACAACCTATTTGTATAATATATATTTTAATGATAATTATATACATTTGTACGGTATATATATAGATTATAGATATAATTTCTGATTCAAATGATTACAATATATTAAAAAGTATAGTAAGTATGATATGGATTTTGAATACTACAACACTGAATATTTAATAATAACTTAGATTACTTGTATATCAACCAAGCAAAAAATAAACTTTAAATACACGGTTGATTTATTGGTTGATATTGTACATAATCGTTAAATCCACCATAGAGCACACTGGGAGATAAATGGAAGGGTGAATTTGATAAGATATATACATAGTAAGTTTAGTGTAACTGTCATTGAGTGGCAAATGTAGAGATTACATTTCAGGCCACTGGTGAAGGTACGTGTTGGACCTACTTACATACAACTAAATTATTATTATTAATAATTAATTGAAAGCCAAATTCGTTTTTAATAATATTAATTTAAACACTAATTAATATACCTAATGGGATAAGTATATTTATAAATATAATTTAAAATTAATTTTTTACCCACGCTGTCAAAATTATTTTTATTGTAATATATATATATATATTATATTATATATATTTGTTTTATATCATTGTAATATTACATAGGTAAAGATACTTACTTAAGTAGGTATAGTTTCTTTTGCTATTATACTGTATACCATATAGTTATCTAATAATACTAAAAATAATACTAGATACCTACTTTGAACTTTGTAGAATAATGTGTAACACGTGTGGTGTGAAATCAATTTTTGTTTTTCCCTCCACATATTTGATTAAACTTTATAAATTATAATATTTCCTCGAAACGGGAAATTTATATAGATATTACATCAAAATGAAAAAAAAATATTTTTATATGAGATATGTTCTCTAATATTATAATTTATAAAATAACTGTGAACTGTGGTAGTACGTTCAAAGTTGTTTTAAATTATAGTTTGTAGACACTACTATGTTATTTCATCATAAAGCACGAAAAATGAGTGCTGGTTATCATAACTTGTTTTGCATGCCCACAAAGATGGGGTTTCAAAATGCTTCCCCTGTTGACTTTAGAAGTCGGGTATATTATACAGCCCGAACATTTTATTTGCACATTATTTGAAAAATCACAGCTAGACACGTGAAAATCAGCGTTCATTTTTCGTACTCCCGACTAACAGTCCGACGTCCAGGACTGTGTATCTAACTGCAACTAATAGAAATGTATATGTGTGTATACTGTATAAATTTGGTGAATTCAACCAAAATCCGGATGTAGTCTGATCATTTCCGTCGACCGATTTTTATCCCCGATATCGGTTCAATAATTCGGCAGACGCTGTCCAAAAAATATTCAACCGATATCGAGTCTAGTCTGAAATGTTCTTGTTAGAAACCAACCCAGTATTAAAATATTTATTATTAACTCAAAAAAAAAAAAAAAAACAATTTTGGTTTAATGACATTTTTGTGGAGAGAGAAAAATTTGGAGAATTCCGTACACTTTTCTCAAAACTTTTGGATCGACCGGTTAAATTTTTCGAATATATGTGAATGTCCCTTGATACTGTTATCGAAATGAATAACGAAAGTAAAATGACAAATACGTATACACGTCAATACGTGTGTGTATCATAATAACGTTGTTTTTGTTTTAAATATTATTATTATTTGTTGTTATTATTATTATTATTATTATTATTATTCGTCCGACAAAAAACAAAATATTTTGTTTTCTTCCCACATCGGCTGTATATGCCCGTATACGACCGAATTTATCGGATGTAATGTGACCGGTACAATTCAATTTCATACTTTTTATACTATTTTTTCGTCCGTATTCAGCCGAATATGAACGTAGTCTGACCGCATACTGAGACGGCTTTTGTGACCTTTTCCGATGCCACGGACGTCAGATACAATTTTCCCGGACGTTTTAACGAATGACTGAACGTTTCTTTGTTCCCGTCCGACTGTGACATTCGTTCTGAACCTGTGTATACGTATTCTTACTCTATTGAAGATATGGACAACCTAAATAAGTTACTAGAAGGCCAATTTTAGAAATTTAAAATGATTGAGGGCGAGATATAAAGTTGGTTTTTCATTATTATGTGAAACAAATTCATTAATATATTTTATGCATATAATAAAAACTAATATCTAAATTTAATGTTTTATTATTAATAATTGCTTCAAGATACAATTTATCTGGCGGTTTTTACTATATTTGAAGTAAATTGTAGTCAATTTTTCAATGATACAAATGTCGAAGACAGCCCGGGCCAGATAAAAATAACGGCGACCTGGATGTGGCCCACAGGCCATCAGTTGCCCATCCCTGCTCTATGATATAAAATCTGTCAATATACCGTGTCATTCGTTATCTGAATAGTTTAAATACGAGAAATTTTTACTACGTTATCATCTTGATAAGAAAGCTTAATGGTAGCAGCAATAATATATTAAACCAAAATTCGATACGGGTACCATGTCCCGTATTTATAATTTCATTACCCTAGGTAGGCACACAACAAAATTGTAATGCCCCCAAAATACATTTTTAAAATGTAAATAATCAAAAAAAAAATAAGGTCATCAACTATTTTCTACCCACATTTATAATTAATACTATATTTTTTCTAACTCAAAATACATTAACAATGTGTCAATGTGTAGTAATATTATTGAAAACTCTTCTTAGTCCATAGTTTTTGTATTTCAATATTGATTAATAAAAACTTCAATAACAAAAACCATGAAAATATTGGAAATTTTAAATGTTCAAAATTTGCTGACATGAAACTAACCTAAACTTTAAACTCGGGGAAATGTATGAATTACTACCCTTCACCTCCTCCTAAATGACACCACTGATTCTGAAGCCTTTAAAATTTAAAAATCGATTTGTTTTCTACAGAATCTAGAAAAAAGGCTAATTAATTTATATACATATTCAAGAGAGTAATTGGACATTGGGAAATATTTAAACTAATTCTTCTCGTATTAGTCTAAGAACACAAAAATAAAACTAATTATATTTGAGTGTAATATATATTTATTTTCTAAATACTTTTACTAAAATTGGATTGAGAAAATGAGAACACAAGTTAATCTTAACTTAAGATGGTACTATATAAAATAGAAGCTATTAAAATAGTACAAATTAATAACTCATGGCCCTAGAATAAAAAGGTTCTATGTCAATTTTTCGATTTTAACTATTTTGTATATACATGTTAACCTTTAAATGATGAGTGTCTTAATCTATAATTATTTAAATCCAACTAACAATGAATGACATACACAAAGCAAAAAGGTTCTGTCTTTGAAATTCAAAAATGTATTAATTTGTTTTTATTAGATAGATATCAAAAAGTTCTATTAGGAATGATGAATAATTTATTTAGAGTAGGTATATAAAGTATCTAAAGTATATTTTAAATCGTAGTACAAGATACGTACCTATCTTTTGACTTCACGGAAAAAGCGATTTAATAAATTGTACATAATATATATTTATATACCTATTATTTTTTAATAGGATATTTTACAGTTTTTATGTCGTAAGTGCATGTAGTTTGGGGTCTTTTGTCATATTTTTAAACCATATTTGCAATATGTAAAATCTCTACAGTAATAACCCTAAATATTATAAATTAAAACTACTGGCTAGTGGTTGATCGATTTTCATTAATTTTTTCTTATATATAATATTTACTGTTGATGGATCGAGAATAATAACTATGTTCTTAGCAACGAGAACTTACACACTATTTTTAATCTAAAAATAAATTTTTCTCGTCCAATGTGTTCGGTATAAAATTCGTTTCAGTCATTTCAAACCGTCGGATTCTGCTGATTATTTTTATAAATGTATTTTCTCCTCATTTAGGTATACAATTTATAATTACGATATATTATAAAATAGACAATATACATATACTTATAAATTAAAAATCCAATTGTTGAATCCGAATGGTTTTTTCAGGTTTTGGGTTTTGGATATTTGAATTTGAAATCGGATTTTTTAATAGTTGTTAAGGGTGTATATTGTATATATTATTTAGGTTTACAGGTTTTTAAAAGAGATGTTTCTATTATTTTAATATCTATAGTCTATACAATGGAAAAAATTTGTCATTATAAAAAATAAAATATTATTGGTTAAAAACGGATATATTTAATATATATATATATATTTATAAATATTTTATAAATAAAAAATCATTAATTTAAAACACAAAAAACACCAGTATATAAGTGTAATTTTTTGTTATCTTGTAATACTTTTAAAATGTATTTCAATACAAACAATACAGTATTTATTTAAAATATAAATTTACTTTATTATTAATACAATTAATCATTTCCGAGTTTCTACTTAAATTTACAAATACATACTTTAGTATGTACATACCAACCATTTAATCATCCCGAATTTTTATAAATTATGTACTTATTATTAATCTTTATATTGTGCTTTTGTAATAGTAGATACTAGCAGCTTTGGTGCTACGCTTACCGGATGCAACACCTTGTTGACTATTTTGACTATTTTGTATATACATATTCAGTGTCGGAATGGCATCGAAAGGCCTAGTCCGCGATTTGGTCAAAGGGCCCATATAGTCAATGAAAAATACTAAACATTCCACTTAAGAGGACGTCACATATACAATTTTTAAGAGTTCTATACATTATATAGAAAATTTTTAAGAAAGTTTAAAAATCGCTTTACAAAAATAAAAACAAAATAAAATTTTCAAGTGGCAGTAGTCGTCATTTATCAAGAAACACACTATAATATATAAACGCACAATTATCTGTGTTTAACCGTCGTCCTTCTTTCGACACCATAAATAGAACTCATGTTAATTGGAAGATCGTGGGGGGGGAAAAGTTAATTGTTATAGATAATATTATTGTGAATTATTCTAATAAAACAGCGTCGTTTAATTCTTTTCAAACTTGATCTGAAATGTAAACAGATCAACTCTTCAGACATTTTGACTATGGTTGTGAAACATAGTTGTTAATTTTGTAATTTTAAGGTTCACCCTCCAAAATTACGCTCAACGATCGAAAAACCAATTTAAAATTAGTCAAATTTGAAGGACCTTCAGATGGTGGTAAATTGTAAAATCTGGTATGTTTTTAATTTTGTCAATAGTATACAATGTCACAATAAAACTAAAAATCATAACTTAATGCGGTAGTATTATAACGAAAGATTAGTGATACATATAGGTACATTTTAAATAAAATATGTAAATAGGTTCTTCCTACCTATACTACAGATTTCAAAAACAGATCAATCGTTTAGAATTTTTTACTATAGTCGCAGAATAGGTAATAATAATCGTCTATTTAGTAAATAAATATCGGGTCCATAGATTTATTAATAAATAATATTATTCAAATATGAGCAAAGGGGCCAAAATTAGCCGAGGGCCCAGTCCGCGATCGCTGACTAGCGGTCCGGGCCAATCCGACCCTGTACATATTAATCTTTAAATGGTGAGTGTTTTAATCTAAAATTTATTTAAATCCAACTAACAACGAATGACATATAAAAAGAAAAAAGGTTCTGTCTTTTAAATTCAAAAATGAATTAATTTGGCTTTTATTAGATAGACATTTTTTTACATATAATTGTAAGTTTGAGTTCGAAACCTTATAATTGAAACTCTTGAAAAAGTGTGACACTATTTGTGTAAGTACCTCAATATCTTATTATTATTAGGTATCAATTATCAAAATAAAAATAATAATTTTTAATTTCAGTTGCTTTTACTTATATTAACTAGACATACACGTACCTGACTTCGATGGTGAGTATCTCTGATTCTATAGTCATAGTCAGGGTCGCAGAAGATCTTGGGAGTTGGGGGAGAGAATTGCCCCCGCAACCAAAACACCAGTCGGTAAAAACAGAAAGTTTATGAACTTTTTTTATAAATAGTTTCTTCGGGACGGACCTGGTCATTGTTAAGTTGTTTTAAAATTGTATTATATATGTGTATATATATATATCATATTATGAGATGGCAAGAGACTTTTATTTCTTATTTTATTTTCACACGCTCAAAGAGATATCTTTCACAAAAAAAAAAAATAATAATAATAATAAATGGTTAATTTGATTTCAATAGGAGGTACAATATTTTATGTATGCTTATGATTTTTTTAGAACTCTATTCATATCTCCCTTGGATACGTACTTGTGTGATGGTGCCAGAAACGTGCTTATATGCTTTCGACACGGATAATGAGGAAAATTTGACAAAAAAAAAAAATATACGACATCGATACAATAATACTGGAATTAAATACCTACTTCAGAACGATCAACGACGACAATGGACGAAACAAACACGATAACAATAAAAAAATATAGAAATCATATTATATATAGGAACGGTTTGTGGGAAAAGGCAAAATAATAGGATTATACTACAAAAGCGGATACCCTTGGTGGATTCGGTGTGATGACGATACAAGTGTATTTTGCCTACACACAAGTGATTCTTTTCTTTTGTGCTTTTATAAGGTCATGTTTTGTAAATGTAATACATCTGTATCAATGTGGGCTGTTTAAAGAAATATTTAACCCAAAGCCTACAAATAAACACGATAAATGCACACCCTGTCACAATAGATTAACTGACCCTTCAGACCCTTTTAACGATTTTGAGTTCAATACTATAATATATACTTGCATATCATGGCCATCTATTCAGGCACGTGGTATAATATAATAATATACATTAACTAATGCACAAATAACATTTCTATAATATGAGCCTTAATTTATTAACCTTATATTTGGTTCTTGGGGGTTTCTACCCAAACCTCCCCCCACAATCCAGCTACAAATACGTCACTGCATAAGAATAACTACATTAGTTATTTTTAAGTAACTTTGTAAAATAACTCGTTACATTATAAATAAAAATAAAATAATGTTAATAAATTCGTTTAAAATTGATGATAATAATATTATTCGTCAAACGACCATCAGAAAAAAATTAATATATTTTGACGTTTTATTTTCTTATTTTAATTTTTACATATTTAAAAATGTTGAGAGTAATGTAATTGTAACTAGTCAGGTACTTTTGTATTTAGATAACGAAAAAGTAAGCTAGTTACTTTTTAAAAGTAACTTACCCAACACTGCATATATATTATATATTAGGCATATACACATTTTTACTTGAGTCTTAAAATGTTTTATTTTAGGTTTTAGGACATAAACATGTAATAGAATGTTAAATAAATAATATATTACTTTATATCTTAAAATTTTGAATATCATTAGTAACAATTATTTTTTATAGCCATTTACAGTTTTTCGACATTTATTATTTCATATACATAATATAATGTAAAATGGCTTGCGATTCCGAAAAATGCTTAAAAAAAATTTTTAATTTTACAGAATGTGTATTTTACTATTATATAGAGGTTTATTATTATTATTATCGTTATTTTTTTTTTTTTTTGCAAGCTTATGTTAACGTAACGAAAATCAGTAAACAGTAATCTTAAATTATAATAAAACGTATCAATATACAAAATTATGTTTGAACAATGAACATTATGAATTATGTTATCAAAAAACGAAAAATAGAATAATGTTATTGTATGTTAATTTCAATTAAGAGGAAGTAGCGCCCAGATTTGCTGTCTGCGTCTAACCAACTGATAATATACGACATTTACGCCCGGATTTCTTATCACAACTTCTTAATTTCTAATATTATAGTACATTTACCTTTTACTAAATGTATATACGAAATCATCAAATATGCTGTATGTAAATGTCCTATACAAAACCTCTTAAATATCGGGTATAAGAAAATTACTCTAGGTATATATTAATATATATAATGTATTTTAATATGTATAGTAGTGTTGTATTTAGGAGAGGCACTTGCCAAGGGTTTTTGGGGGCAGCAGAAAAGTTTTGTTTCAATAATATTACTCTTTTTTGAAATATTTGATATTTGATGTTTTTCAGTTTGGAAAAAAAAAAATAAAAAAGTAATGACCTTTTTTTTGCTTATTTACATTTCAAAGATGTATCCGTCGATATTTTGAAGACACCAAATAATAGCATATAAAGCATATATGTACACTTACGACCATGGGCTGGGCGATAATTTTTTTTTTAGCTTTGAGCCGATTGTTTTGGATCCTTCGATTATAATCGATTAATCGGTAATCGATTAATCGTCACGATACATCGATTATTGATATATCGATACATCGATTAATCGATATATCGAT
>JAIPRL010012214.1:0-12348 GCA_025469235.1 Pemphigus obesinymphae | reverse complement strand
CGTTTTCTTTTCCGAATAATATAATATATTATTATTATTATTATTATTACTATAAAACGTATACTATACAGGGTATTCACTATACAGAGGTATATGTACGGAGCACACCGGTCGAGTAGGCGGGCCAGGCGTACCATCGTCATCGTCATCGTCATCGTCATCGTCATCGTCATCCTCGTCATCGTCCATTGTTGTCAGTTATATATTATTATTATTATTATTATTATATAGTTTCCCCACCGGGTCCGCGTGTGTTAACTTTCGTGTATTCGTGTGTACCGTGTGCGCACGGTACATATTGTACAGGGTGTTCTACGAGTTCGCATCATGTATTAAATTATCATATTATACGTATATTTTCGTCAATCAATCCGATGTTTTCGTGAGCCGATTGTAATATTCCACTGTAATCTGGAAGAAAATTTCCCCATATTATTTTCTGTATTGAATTAAAAAAAAAAAAAAAAACAAAAACAAAATCATACAAACCGATCAGCGCGTATTGATCGTACGTCAATTTTAAACTCGGAAAAAACGCCTATTTTAACGCTGTAGAAAAACGAATAATTTTGGAATTATATATAAGTACTTAATATTATATAGTAACAAACGGATGATTTTCGGCACTGTTATACAAATACTCTAATGGTTCTTGAGAATTTAATTAAATATTACTTTAAAAAAATCTAAATTTAAGTTATATATGTATACATATGTCTATACTCGTGTGTAATCTATGTACCTATATGATTTTATGGAATATTGTGAAAAAAAAAAACAGCATTAAAATTGAATTCGATTTAGACGAATATACGATGAGTTTTAGATTTCTAAACATGAGTTTAAACGCCTTATATTTTATGTCCCGTTGTATCCGTCTATCTGTCCTTTGGATTCGTTTTCATAGACATTATATAGGACAGATTATTATAGTTCTTACAGAGATTGTTGATTCGACAAAAGGCCACTATATAATAACAAACTATGTGAAGCGACCAATGGACAAATTGTTCGGATATGCTGTGCGAAGATCTGAAACAGCTATAATACGGACAACTATTGACTGGTGACCAATAGGAAAGAGGCCTAGAGAAATGTCGAAGAAATGGTTGATGGATGGATGGAATACAGTATAATATCTAAAGAGACTGGGAGTGTAGGATTGGGAAAAAAAGATTCGGGATCGAGAAAATTGGAGTTTTTGCGTCAGGAATAAAAATATGATGCAATTTTCTACAATACTTATAAGTACATATAGGTACATAATTCAATACATTCTACCTAATTTATAATAAACACTTGCATGAATTTTTCTACCCAAGTATATAAGATTCAAACAAACATATACCTTTTATAGGTATAGTAAAGGTACATTTTTAAATTTTCAAAATTATTTTGTTCGTCTTTAGCAATTTATAGAATTATTTATTATAAAATATACAATAACAAATAATATAGGTATAGTTTGATTCTTATGATTAATTTATACAAATATAAAATTTAAACATTTTCCGAAAACATCCTCCCAATATTTTTTCTGCGTTCCCCCTCACCCCTGTAAATGTACTATAATTATAGTATTATTGTACTGTACCTTTATATTTATACATAAAAGAGGACATTTTTCATAATTTCCTAGTATTGTATTCTATATAAATATAAAATATGAAAATATGAGAAATACCTAAATTATTTTTTTATGAACTATACGAGAACAATGAAAATAACCGAAGAACAAATATTAAATGTTAAACGATATTATCAGAACCGTTTTCGAATGCAACACGCTATTAATTTATTATTGTTTTCAAAATTTAAAACAACGATACCATTCCATATATATATATAGTTTAGTATGGATGCCGAAATGTGAATAAACAATATGGGCCACCTGCAATTCCACCGCCTGAATCTGGATTTTGGATAGATGTAAAAATAAAAATTCAATAAGAAATTTACGTGAAAAATACATAATTTTCGAAACGAAAAAAAAACGAACGAATTTAAACTAAAAAATGTTTTTATGAAATTCACGTCGTCGAGTATTGGAATTTTCCACAAAAATAAATAAATAAATAAATAAAAATAATACCGACGAAAAATTGCGTTCGACCACATTGTTGTTACTTGTAGGACTTGTGCGACACCCTGTATGTATCTGTATGTGCGTCTATACAGGTATAGAATATTTATCATGGAGAAGATAGTGCGTCGTGTACGACGACGTCACGGACCGACGGGAATGCGGTCGTCAGGTAGGGCAACCGGTGCGCGCGTACGTACAATCGTTCCGGTTGCGGTGGAGGGGGGAAAAAAAAAAACGTTCGGCGCTCGACGCGTATTCCTACGAGCGCCGGCCAGTCAGTTTAGTACCGGTTCGCGTTCACGTTTCTCGTGCGGTCTTTGTACGTGTGAATATTATCGTTTTCGCCGCGCCGTGTAATAATGAATACGCAATGTCTCGGTTTACGACCGCGCCGTTAAGTGCGTTTTTCACTTTTTTTTTTCGCTTGTGCTCGTGTGCTCGTGAAACTCGTTTGATTCGGTAAATTTTTTCGAAATTGGACTCGTTTTACAATTTTTTTTTTCTGTTTTTTTTTTTTTTTTTTTTTTTATCTGCAGTGTTTAAATTTTTTGCCGCTCGCGTGCAGTGTGTTTGCGGGTGAATAAATAACACTACCTATTGTGTAATAAAGTGCGAATTTGCCGACTGCGGGGGGCGCACAACGCGGAATATTATCGCTACCTAGTTATACGTTCATCGCGTATCTCGGGACGGACGCGACGATGCGCCGGTCAACAGGCGGTAGGGGGGTCGCGGCTTGGGCGCTGATGCTGTTCGTGGCGGCCGCGTCCGTCCGGCCGAACGACGGCTGTCCGTCCGTGTGCGCCTGCAAGTGGAAGGGCGGCAAGCGGACGGTGGAGTGCGCGGACCGGGCCCTCATCACGGTGCCCATGGGCGTGGAACCGGAGACCCAGGTACTGGACCTGTCCGGCAACAACCTGCAAATCTTGCCCAACGAAACGTTCGCGCGGGCCGGGCTGACCAACCTGCAGCGGGTGTACCTGCGCAACTGTCGCATCGGGCAGATCGACGAGACGGCGTTCCGCGGGCTCACCAACCTGGTCGAGCTCGACCTGTCCAACAACCTGCTCACGTCCGTCCCGTCGTACGTTTTCCCCGACATACCGTACCTGCGCGACATATCCGTGGCCCGGAACCCCATACAGAAGATCGACGCGGGCGCGTTCGCCTCCTGCCCGTACCTGGCCAAGGTGGACGCCAGCTTCTGCGTGCTGCAGTCGGTCGCCGGCGGCGCGTTCGACGGCGTCCACAAGCTGGAGACGCTCCGGATCAACGACAACCGGTTGACCGAACTGTCGGCCGCGCTGCTCGAGTCGCTCAACAAGCGCCGGTCCATCGAGTTGCACAACAACCCGTGGGTCTGTGACTGTCACCTGCGGTCCATGCGCCTCTGGCTGGCCAACAATAACGAACCGAAAAACCAACCGGCCATGTGCGCCGGCGGACCGGAACGGCTGTTCGGCAAACCGCTGATGGAACTGGACGTGGAGGACTTCGACTGCCGGCCGGACGTCCGGGCCGAGGCCCGGTACGTGGACGTGATCGAGGGACAGAACGTGACGGTCCGGTGCCGGGTGGAGCCCGGTTCGACGGCGCACATCGCCTGGTACATGAACGGCCGGCGGTTGCAGGGCGCCGGGACGCCGGCCGTCGGCTATCAGGGCGCCCTGTCCGCCAACCCGCGCATGTTCGTCGTGGACGGCGTGGACGACGAAGACGGCGGCCGCCGGAGCGAGATGACGCTGACGGAGGCGCGCCGCGAGGACGCGGGCCAGTACTCGTGCTTGGCCGAGAACCGAGCGGGCAACTCCGAGGCCAACTTCACCGTATACGTGACCGAACGGCCGTCCGTGATCATGTCCACGTTCGGGTCGGCGCACGTGAACGGCGTGGCCGCCGCCATGGCCGCGTTGATCGTGTTCATATTGGTGTTGATCGCGCTGACGGTGTTGCGGATCCGGCGGTCCGGATATCCGACCGACACCAAACCCGCGCAACAGCAGGACACCGGAAACCGTAACGTCAAACTGAACGGCACGTCGTCGTCGATGACGATGAACGGCGGTGGCGGCGGCGGCGGCGGTGGCTACACGAACGGGATTATGGGAGGTGGCAAGACCAACCCGGCGCTGGACATATCGTCCGTGATCGAACGGAACTACGACCCGGACCTGGAACCCGGTCTCGGGCCCGTCACTCCCACGGGATCGTACCACGTGGCCGGCCTGGACCTGATCCACGACCACGACGCTTCCCGGCTGGAGATGTGCGACTCGCCGATGTCCGCGAAACCTCCGCCGTCGTACTACAGCGGTTCCGGCCGGATGATGGCGGCCAACGGTGGCGTGCGCCCGTACGACGACCGGACGCCGATAATCGGGACGGGAAGCGCCGGGGACGCGTACAGCGTGGGCACCGGATCGGACGAAGTGTTCTCGTACAACAGCCAGCAGCAGTTGCATTACGGCGGCGGCGGCGGCGGCGGATTGCATTATGCGCCGCAACAGCACACGGTCGGCAATAGCGTCGGCGGCGGCAGCAGCGTCGTCAGCGACTATCCGGCCGACTACGGTCTGCCGATCATACCACCGGGCGGTGGCCAACACTTGCACCATCAGTCGTCCACAAACGTGTCGCAACATCACCCGTACCATTCCCATCAGCAACATCAACCGGTTCAGCAACAGCATCCACATCAGCAACAGTACTACAATAACCATCTTCAGCAGCATCAGCAGCAGGACGAAGGGTTGCAGCAACCGTCGGTGAAGACCCTGCGCGTGTGGCAGCGGGGCGTACCGGTGTTGCCCACCACGCCGTCCCTGCAGCGGTTCGCCAACAGGACTTCGCCCACCGCCCCCGGCACCGACGTCTGAGCGGCCGACTCTGTGGGATCGGAAAGGCAGGACTCGTACAGGCACGATTTTACCCGGTAACGGAAATAAGAGCCGATAAGAGTAATTAATAAAAAAAAAAAAAAAAAATTTGAAAAAAATACGCCCTATACCCTACGGGTTCCCGTTAGGTTTTTCGAGACTTATATGATATGATATCGTTTATAGGAGTTATTGATTATTTATTGATTATTATTTATATACGTGTTTTTTTTTTTTTTTTTGCCCTTCCGCTTTACTTTTTGTTATATAATTTTTTTATTATTATTGCCTAAGTCTTATTAGATTTTATTATATTACACGCGTACGTGGCATATAGGTGTTCGTGTACGTATATATATATATATATATAATATTATTTAAGTACGTATATACGTGTGGGGTGACGCGTCTAATGAAATGTATGCAGAGTGCGCCTTCCCGTCCCTTTTACGAATGGAAACCGCAAAGACCCGGTCTCGACGTGATATTCTATACGCACGGCAATTCATCCGGTGTACCTGACCTATCTCTAAATTTTTCTCGAATTTCCTTTCGTCCTGGGTAGGTTTGGTCAGTCCCCCGTAGGGGAGGTGCTACGAAAATCGATTACGACGACGCATACGTGCGTATATACTACGGAGAATAATAATATACACGTATAACAGTATGTAAGTAGGTCGTTTTTTTCCTCAAAATGTTATTTTTCTCAAAAAAAAAAAATCCTTAAAAAAAACGGCCGTGAGATCTCATTCGCCACGGAGACCAGCGTCATGCTCAATGTTCCTCCTATATACGTACGTATTATAATAAAAAATATATATATATATATGTGTGTGTGTGTGTGTTATGTACACATTATCTACAACTTTAGATACACGTATACGTGTGCGTAGTTATTACTACGTTGTACAAAAAAAAAAAAAAAAAAACTTGTTTGTGTATTATTGTTTTTTTTTTTCCTCGAAAATATGGCTGTGACGATGTGGTTATGGTTTTTTTGCCGGTGCACGACAAAGAACAGAACCTTACATTTATATTATTGTATTCGTGTAAATTATACGTTTGTAAAAAAATAAAAATAAAATGTATTTTTAAAACGACCCTTTCCCCCCCCCCCCTTAAAAAGTATGTTTAGCGCAAACGATACGACGTCGACGGACGATGATGATCATATATTATCATATTATTTAAGTATTATTATTATTATTATTATTATTACGTGGATAGGCGCACGTCGACGCGACGGATCGCTGAAATACCAAATCAAACATTATTATTATTATTATTATTATTATTACGTTAAGGATATTATTAATATAACTTTTATTATGAAAATCCGTCGCGTCCTGCGCGTCCCAAAAAACTATACAGTTTAATATTTTAGAGTGTGGCCGACGTCGACGTCGTGGTCGTCATCCATATATAATATTACGTATATTTGTAGTATTTCTTAATTTAAAATTTTTTTTTCTCTTAGTACCTATACCTACCTATTTACATATATTATATCATTACGTTGTTATTATTGTTGTTGATTTCGATTACTTATTTGTACGAAAATATGATAACATGTTAATAATTTATTTCTCGTGCAAGTCCGTTGCACGTTAGCGCGTATTTCAATTTTTTTTTTTTTTTTTTTTTTTTTAAGTTCCGACGGGCTCTTCACATTATTCCCCGTCGTTGACTACCTATATTGTGTATATAAATCAATGCATTGTATATACGAACTATATTATACGTTATAATATTGTGCGTTATTATATCCATTAAGACATTACACCTAGTTATAAAAAAACCTATTTATTACATGCTATTTTTAAATAAACGATTATTATTTTTCAATAAATTATCGTGGGCGTATATATATTGATCATAACTCATAATATTTCAAAACACATCGTCTTTTCGTACAGTGTATCGCTGGCTGGCGGGGCTATATATATATTATACTAGGACGAATATGATGGACACCAATAGTGCATTTCTTGAGCTGGTAAACTATAGGCGACATAAATGTCGCCCAGTGAAAATATTTTGTCGCCTATAGTAGATTTCATTATTGAATGCTGGGCGACATACGTTTTTAATTATAAAATATACTAATGAGTGATAATTGGGTAACGAATGATTATATGGATAAATATATATGAAACTGAATAGATGCAAATGCATTTTTACCAATGGATTCGTTGATGATTAATCAAATATTAATATAGGTATATTTACAATATTGTAATAAATGTATAAGTACACTACAATTCTAAGGACACAATTACGTCTGTGAGAGGGTGCGAGTGGCCATACAGAAAGTATTTTCTGAAATTAAAATATACACAAGTTTAGTGCGATGTGACAGAAAAACTTCTATATCATCGAAAACGGGACGAATGGTGTACTTGTATACTATACTATTACTATAGGTATAGGAACTCATATATTCTGATAAATTTTTTTATTGTCGCCCAGTGAAAATTCCTTAAATAATTCACTGGATACCAATATGTATCTGTGGCGTTCATATTATACGTTCATATTACTAAAAAAAAAAATAAACACAGTACGAGTATCATTTTAGCTTAGAATTTGTGTTTTAGAAATACCAATAAGATAATATTATTGTATGAAAAAAAAAAAATTTCATTTTAAACCTTTTTATTCTGTATAATATATACTATACGTATATAATAGTCGACGATATACCATTTTCCAAATATTATATAAAAGTGTATTCGTGAACTTATCATACTACAATATTATAGGTATATGTGGTAAAGATGTATGTACGAGTTACTCAATTTTAATAACCGAGTCAAGTTACAGTTACTTTACTTGATGCTTGAAATAGGTTACGTGTCGTGTATAAGTATAATATATTGCCTACCACGTGACATGACTACCACTATACTGTATTCTATCGACATTTTGTGTACCTACACGTGGAGTTTGGCAGTATATTGGGAAAATTACTTTTAATAAGTAATTAAATAATAATGTTTTATTTAAAACGCATTAAATTAAATGAAAATATTCAAATAATTTTTAAATTACTTTACGGTATTTTTTTTTTATCAAGTTACGCATTACTAATGTTAAGGTATCCGGTGCTGGTACCATTTTTTATTCTATGCGGAAAATACGATTACGATTTTGTAAAGTAAATCGATTAAATTTTATATCTTATTATTTTTTTTTTTTACTAAATTACGAAACTTATAACTATACAGGTCGGATTTAACTTGGTTTCATAAAATATATATATTTATAATTATCGTTGAATTTTCTAATGTTGTGAATAATGATAAAATATTGTTTCTACCAATGGTGAGAACATATAATATATAATATGATACAATAATAATAATAATAAAACCGTTCTATATAATTTTAGAAATGATAAATAATCACACGTTATACGGATTTTAAAATACATTTTAATGACTTGATATTTACAGAGTTTCATGCTTTTAAATTATAATATTATAATATATTGCAACATAAAAAATAATTAATAATTAGTTAATGCATAGAAACTACTTTTAAATAGTAATTGTATTAGTTGAAATAAAAATATATAGTAATAAAATTACTATTGCGTTACTAAAAGTAATTTTGTGACAGTAATTTGTAATTTACGTTACGGTTACTACCGAACACTGAAGTTTGGTATCCTTATCTTCAGGGAAAGATTTTTTTTTACATTTTATGGGTTTCGAATTTTTGATACAAAAACTTGTTAATAAATTGTAATATAAACAGTAGGTAAGCAAACTCGAGTAAAATACTTTTTAAAAGTATTTCGAATATATATTCAAAAATAAAAATAAAAATCAAGAATATATATTCTTAATAGGTACTCTATATGATAATGGTGTTTCCTAAGTATTTGGAATACTTCACAAAAAGTACTAAAGTGTAATATTATTATTTAATCGAACTTACACAATGAACCATATGTGTATTTGAGGGCTTGTAATTATTTTAGATTTTGAGAGCACAATTTATATTGGAGTCTGACGGAAAAATACTAAAAAATGTCTTTTAAATGCATAAAATTACTACCTTAAAAGTATTAATAATATATATAAATATAAAAATATTCAAAACGTATTTTGAATACTGCACAAGTGTATAGGTGAGTATAAGAGGACGCTATCCACACGTTTGTTGTCTGTGTTTTACATACGCATAACAGCAAATTTACGTACCACATTTTCACTATAATTAATTTACATATATCATTAAAGTTTTAGAGGAGATCATATAGAAAATTATGCTTGACGTGGAGTTTTTTTTTTTTTTTTTTAATATTTTTATTTTAAAAGCAGTTATAAGTAGTTAAATAACTCATTTTTTTGAATGCATATGACTAGTTTTAAAAATGAAATTAAACAAATTCGATAATAGGTATAAATTTACTCTAATATTAATATTATAAATGAACCGCGGTATAGTAAAACAGAGACAACAAACGTGTAGGCGTCCTCTTAACTTTATTCGAATCAAAGATTTCGTTACCCGTTAATTTTGAGCTAAGTACGTATATACATAACTAATCGACGATTGACGAATATCGTGAATTGAAAAATAACTCATAACGTCACAATAAGATATGGTTGGTTATTTAAGTAACTTTTTTTCGTTTTTCACAGTTCGGGCCGTTCATACAATATAGCTCTCTGATTGGTTGAACCACTCGGTAACTTGTGGCATACCATTATGGTTAACCGTGTCTACCGGTATATAAACTTGGATACCACAAAGTTGAACAATTCTCAACTGTTGTCGGGTTATGTTATCAGTTATCAAAAAGTCCAATTATTATGATAAGAATTTTTGTTATCTATATCAGAATCCTATTATATAATATAGTGAGCACAATGCACGTGAAATTAAATTCTATATAAAAACAAACATTTGAAATTTTTGGAAACGGAGAATATCAATTATACAGGTTGTCCAATTTATAAAAATGTTAGGTTGGTGTTTAATTAAAATGGTTAATAAACTACGGTTGCTATATGATACATAATACGATATGATATGCACGGACTGTACACGGTACACGGTGAGCGTGGAATACCGCCTTTATACTTCCCGGATTCGGTATATATACCGCGGTTATATATATATATATGTTTTACAGTCGGCGGTTACCCGTGTGCGGGTCGTCCTTGACACGCGGTCGCTTACTATATATACGAGCGCGTGAAAGTTCGAAGGATGTGCGGAGACGCTCGTCGCACGATAATTATACGTATACAGACAGTGCGTAAATCGGAGATTGGATATTTTTTCTCTTCCATGTCTCGCGATATTCTGTGTATATAAATATACACACGTATATACCTAATATAAAATACATTAGTGTATAATATATGTTGATTTTCTTTCCTTCGAACCCCCTCCCCCTTCTTACAAAGTAAAAACGAGTCGATGACGACATGTACGGAGTCGGTTAGGTATATATTAATGTACATATATATATATATATATATATAGAAGCAACAGGATAAGGACACGGTGGTGGCGGAGAGGAGGAGAACGCCCGGAGATGAATGACTATTCGACGATGCCGATGGAAAGAAAAAAAAAAAAAAGAAAAAGAAGAATCGTATAACAAAGAGCGAAGAAGACGACGACGGGAAAAAAATCGTATACCGCCGCCGTCAGTCGGGTTTGAAATCCAAACGGTTACGGACAGGTACACAATCACACAGAAAACGGCATTACGTTTCCAAAGCCGCAATGACAAAAAAAAAAAAAAAAAAAAAAAAAAACGAAAAAAATAAAAAATAAAAAAAAAACCCCCCGAACTGAGAAATAAAAAATAAACCCAAGTTATGTATTATTATTATTATTATTATTATTATTATTACACGCGGAGGAGGGCTCGCGGGTTTATTATTATTTTTATTTTTTTTTTTTCATATTCTTCGACCGTTCACGATTCCTTCTCGCCATCCCCCCCCCTCTCTTCACCGTCACCAATGCATCGCCGCACACACCTGGCGCACACCGATTATCCGAAATCTCGGAGTATACACGTCTCCTTCGTCCTTTCTCTCTCTCTCTCTCTCTCTCTCTCTCTCTCTGTCTATCCTTCGGTCCTTCGTAAAATATATAAATATAATACGACTTCTTCGTCAGGTTTGGGTTTCTTTTGTGTACCCTCGTCTCGTACGGTACACGTATTATACACACACACAGGCATATAAAATATTATATACATGTGTGTGTGTGTGTGTGTGCGCGCGAGAGTTTGAACCGTGTACCGGGTATTTGGTATTTGGTACGTACACACTTACTCGTCGTTGTGCGTGCAGCTGTAGACACCTGTCTTGAGGATAGTCGAAATCAATGGGGTTTACCATATAACATAATGTATACACATCCTTAACATATATACGCGAGAAGAAGAAAAAGAAACCCTTTGACGTCGATTTTCCTATAATAAATATATATATATATATATAGTCACAATAGGACCATAATATAGAATACAGGTAGAGGTATATTATACTATATTATTGTTCGTGTGTTGTCTTATTTGTGAAACGTTTTCGGACCGAGATAAAATGCAAAATACCGCGAACCCGGTAAATGCCGCGAGCGGCACGTTTTCAATCGATCGATCAGTATATTAGGTAGGTACCTACCTAATCTATAGGTATGCATATTGTATGTATACACTGCGGGAAACTTACAGGTAAGTATGTATAATATGCACCTATACCTATGTGTTTGGCGCAGAAACGTGATGTTTATCGTGATAATAGTGATCTTTTTTTATTTTTATTTTTTCGCTTTTTTCAGGAAAAATTTCGTCGTTCTCGTCCCCGTACTTCCGAACGACGACTGTCTAGAGACAGCGCCTCTTATCTTATATTATTTTCTTATCAGGTATCACAACACGCTATCTCCACCACAGAATATTCTGTGTCTCTACCAGATCACTTAATACTTATTAATTAACTCAACATAAACTAAACAAACATATATTTTAATTTATATTATGTCACTTGACTTGAATTTGTATGTGTCAATTCAATAAAGTATTATTTATTTTTATTCGGTAATAAATAAAAGTACCTATTGTAAGTACACAAATAAAAGACAATGTTAACAATAATGTTAAAAAGGCATCAGGTACCTACTATGAACGGTAAAAACTGGGGAAAAATACATAAATAAATATTAATAAATGAATATAAATAAATTACCACCAATAATATGAAATTGATTTTGCCGAACCTGCAGTGTTTTTCTGGTCTAATAACAAGAGTTTGAATAGTATAATATAAAACTGTAATAATATGTATGTATCATCCTTATTGGGTTTTAAACCTCTATGCTGCACGTATCTCGTTGAAGAGTCTACTTCCT
>JAIPRL010012213.1:0-12349 GCA_025469235.1 Pemphigus obesinymphae | reverse complement strand
TGTATGTAATGACCATTCATAAAGTTAACATAATTGTGTACACACGTTACACGTGTACAATGGCAACATTGCGTCCTTATCACATGCGTGAAGTTATAAGTGATAACAATTATAGCCCCATTGTGTGGAGGGGGGGGGTAAGCGAGCAACGGGTGTACTTTACATTACTACGGTGATAATGAACGATTAACCGAATATAGTCGTTCAATGAACGATGAACGATTAACCGAATGTAGTCGGTCAATGAACGACGAACAGTTCGTTCATTGAACTAGTTCATTTAAATGAACAATGAACGATGAACTAGTTCACTAAAATGAACGATTAGTCCCATCTCTATACGAGTATATTCGTATGTTGTAAATAGTTTTGTAAACGGTGTTAATAGGTACCAATCTACCTAATATACCTCCTACTATCCCGGTTTTTTCCAATTTCACTATATTATACTATAGTATATACCTACCACAGCAGGAGAAAATTATAAAAATATCACCCGTATTATTATCACCTGTTGTTGCCACAAAATATTTTGTGTTATTATTATAATATTATCGTTATCCGTAATCGTGTTTTAAAAATTGCACTTAACGGAGTACCCACCAAAAAATAAACTTGGGTAAGTGATGTAAAAATGATAATAGAATAATGACAGTTTGTATGTATGTATTGTGTAACTCATGAAGACTAGAGATAAGGAAACCAAACTCTTATGGCCGCCTGTTATAAAAGTGGGCCGAAAAAAAGCGCACGGCTATTCTGCCACCAGGAGCGCATCGATCGATTGGAAGGCTACTTTTATTCTATATAGTATAAGGATTAAATACTTTTTTATGTTTTTTCGAAATAAATTGGCAATATTTTTAATTGTGACCTCTTATATATATATTATGCATTGTATAATTATGCATCCATACATATATATACATATATATGTATATTATGTACACCTAATTTATTGTAAAAATAAAGTTACAGCATTGAATAAAATATAAATATTATTTATAAGTATGATTACCCAAATATGTATACGATGCCTATTGAGCACTTTAAAAATAATACAAATTTACTAGTTCCTAATAATTTATAAAAAAAATGGTTAAGTTTTGTTTTGTACCAGGGTGTACTACTGGTTACGCTAAAAACATCAAAGAAAATAAAACAAGTGGGTTAAAAAAGAAAAGTTTATTTAAAGCACCTAAAGTAAGAACACAAAAATTATTAATATTTTTCATGAAAAATCAGTTTATAAAACATTTTTACCTACTTTGTATAGAATACAGAGCTTCTTGCAAAATGGAATAAAGCTATTCCTCGAAAAGACAAAATTCTCACAGAAAGCTGTCATGTGTGTGAATTGCATTTCAAAGAGATTGATGTTTTATTTTCTGACGAGACTATTCTATTTGATGGAACAGTCAATAAAATTAAAAGAAATAGACCCATATTAAGAGAAGGAGCAATTCCATCCATATTTCCTAATTTACCATTTTATTTATCAGAGCATACTATTAAGAGGATGCTATACCCGCATTTTCTGTCTCCGTCCATCTAATTGGCAATATAGCAAAATTATATAACGCAAAATTGAAGTTATGGCATTTTGGTTAGATTTAAAGCTTAAATACCTATTATCAAATTTAACAAGAAGAATAATTTCGAGTGAACCTCATGGGCTTTTTGTAAAATATTGTCAGAAAAAAAAAAGTTACGGCATTTTTAGTTTTTGATATTTTTAAATAGCTTTAACTTTTTCGTTAGACGATATTTTACTAAATGCCCATGAGATTCACTCGAAAATATTTCTTGCTTTAAATTTTGTAATAGGTGTTTATACTCTAAATTTAACCTAAATGCCAAAATTTCAATTCTGCGTAGTGTGATTTTGCTATATTATCTGTTAGATAGACAGAGACAAGAAATGCGAGTGTAACATCCTCTTAACGATCTGACACAAGTTAAAATTTCGTTCTCAAAAAATATTTCATGATTTTGTAATTCATAATTTTTTTTTTTTTTTTGTAACCATAGTTCTGAATTTAGTAACTTGATTTTAACCCGCAAAAAAAAATGTTTTTTTAATTTCTGGTTTCTAGGATTAACACACTTCAGCACTAGCCTTTTTAATAATCAACTCGGGAACTTTAAACTAGTGTAAGCAGCTAAATAGTAGGTATACCTAATTCGTATTTTTTTGTTATCACAAATGAAAAATTTGTAACTTGAATATTTATCAATTATTATGATATAAACATATAAACATTTGTATAACTAATAAGTATAGCTGGTAGGTACTACCATAGTACTTTATTATATGTATTAATATTCAATAATTTACTATTATTAAATTAAATTGCTAATTGTAACTTTAATTTTGTAAGTATTGTTTTATCTATATATATCAATTTAAATACTATTTTCGATATATGATAACACAATTAAAAAATGGGTAAAAATTATTAATTAAGTTACAAATTCCGAATTTGTGGTTACGAAAAATTACGAATAGGTAGTAGGTACCTATGTATTTACTTTATAATTATTCGTAACTTGCTTTTTGAGAACGAATTTTTAATTTGTAATTCCAGGGAAAGTGATTTTCAAAATGTCCTGAAATATTTAATTTCACGTTTTCTTCAAAGATAACCTCAGATGCTGATAAACTTGTGACAAAGTAATATCCATATCACCTCCCAGAAAATGACCCTATAGTTACGGCACTGTTGATATTATATATAATATAATATTAAATATTAAAACTAATGATTTAACCAACTATAGGTAGGTAATTATTATTTTATAATTATTGAATTATTTTTTAACGTTAAGCAATTATGGTATTTTCTGAAAATGTTTTTGATTTGTATCAAAAACATAGGTATATACCTACCTAAATATTTAATATTTTATTATAAGACCTATGATTAGAATATTCCTTACTACTTTACTAGTGATCCTTAATATTTTACAAGTGCATTATATGGTTCAATAAACTTTACCTTTTTTTAATCGCGTTTAATAAAAAAAAAATGGTATTTCCTTGCGAGTATATCTAAAATGACCTCTTCAAACTACTATACTGGTTAAATTGTTTAAGTAATATCCTGAATCCTCTCCCACTATTATTATTTGAGCCACTTTGACCACTTCTTTATTACGTGATATTTGCAAAGTAATAAATAAGTGAAATATCTTATTTGATTTTCAAAATATTATAGTTTACTCCGCCAAGCCCTTGTTTGCTCCCTATAAAAATATGTTTACAAATGTAGCTAGGTAAGTACCTACACATATCAATTGTTGTTAATTCTTTATGAATTATAATAAACTAATTTATAAAGAATTATAATGTATAATATACCAATAACACTATCATTTAATAAATGATACATTTTTATATATTTTTAGTATTTTCCTATACATAAGAAAATATTTACGAATTGTTGTATAAAATTTTGATCACTCTGTATATAGAACCTACCTACATTACACTTTATAATGTCATAAACCATAATATTTTAATATTAGTTGTAGGTAATACCAACTAGGGACCTAATTATTATTCCATAGATCTATTTCATCTTTTTATATAAATACCCAAACAATATCATAATATTTATCATCGCCCCATATATTCTATCGTAAATTGTGTTTAATTATTAGGTATATATAAAGTGAAGAATGAACGATCGATTGATCACGAGTCATGACTATTCGATACGCAATAACCACTGACCAATAATAATGATAAATATTATACTATTATATTATATCATTAAAAGTTTAAAATCAATAAGTTATTGTAAACTCGTAATCATACTGCAATTACACAAATATGACCTAAATAAGAAGACAACACAAAGAGGACGCCGTAGTTACAAATTTTCAATGAAAAACTCGCATTAGTATTTCTTATTTGTATCAACTTACATATTAAAAACACATTAGAAATACAAAACGAAAAATATATTATATATAATAATATTATCTATAGTACCCTGAAAAGATGTTTTTCGGTAATAGATTTTTGTTACTAGAATAAAAATTATTTTAATTCTTTATAAAAATACTTCAAGTAAATAAAACAATGAATCAAAAAAGAATGTTATGAAGGGGTGATTTTTTAATTGCATAATATGTGAATTTATTATCATTTTTATATAAAATAAAAATTATTGAAATCCCTAAATAAATGACTTGGAACAAGCTATAAAATTTTTTAGAAAATTCGGAAAAAAATAACAAACTTATAACTTAAAATAACTGTAACTCGATCAATTTTGTATTTAGAAAATAAGTTTTTAGATGAAAATATTTTTAAAAAAAAATTGGTTTATCCGATTCCAGTAATAAAAATATGGGTTGTTATTTAAAAAAAAAACAAGTTATACTGCGCATCCTGCTCGCACAGAAAGAGTTAAAATTTGGAAAATTCTCCAAAAATGATATTTTAATACTTCTTTAGTTATGCCAAAAAACGGCATTTAAATTCAAGGTCATCTGACTGAGATATTAAATGGTATGTTCAAGACGGGATACACTGTATACCCCTCGTGATATTCAGTTTAAGTTTACCCTGTATGTTCTTCATAAAGATCAGTATTCGGTACGATTCAGTCATTCCAGCCTCCACTGCAGATTCGCTCCACGGTGCCTCAAGTGCACTGGACCACACAGGGCAAACGAATGCGCCAAGCCGAAGGAAGCAGAATCCAAGTGTTCTAACTGCGACGGCAACCACACAGCCAACTACAAGAAATTCCCGACGATACTTAAAGAAATCGAAACCCGAAAATTCGCAAAACCAGCTGCACAAAAGCACCAGCAATATCGACCCTCGGCCCACCGCCGTCTCAAGCAAGCAACGGAGCCACAACAGTGTCTATTCTCCACCAGGCCAAAACCTACGTGACAGCTACCAAGGCCAAGTCAGGAATCAACATTCATGAAGTATCAGGGAAGCTACAAAAGCTGCTGACGACCATTTCAACAGGGAAAATGGACATTAAAGAAGCTCTCATTGCCACAATTATGACTATACCCCCCTTCATTTTCTTACAGAATGAATACTCGAATTCTCTTCTGGAACTGTCAAGTGATGACATAGAAACGCCTTGAACTGCGTGGCAACTTACGATGGAGAAAAAAATCGACATTCTGCTGCTGAACAAAACTCACCTCACAGACAGCAAAAGGTTCAAGCTACCGGACTTCACGAACAGAAGACTGGCCCCCGGAGAGAAACCTGACGGAAGCACTGTAATCCTGGTACACCGAAGAATCATACACCACCAAGTCCCCATCGATATAAGCTAGTTAGAAAATACGACGATCCAGCTACAAATAGGCGGCGAAGACCCAGCCGAAAACACACTAGAACGTTACCTGAACGGCAGAGCCGACACTTCGGTAGCAGCACCGGACAACCCGACGCACTACCCGGACAACATAATCCACAGACCGGATGTTCTAGACATTGCAATCATGCAAATCGGCAATCTGCAGTACAACATAAAAAACTTAACGAATGAACTCACGTGGGACCACATGCCAATTCTACTGGATTTGGAAGCACGGTTAAGGCAAATGCCACTGCTCAAACCACTCCGAATAATAAACTGGGGAAAATTCGAAGTCGACCTATTAGAAAACTGTAAAGTGAACTCCAACACCAAAAACAAGGAACAGATTGACCAAGCCATCGAACAGCTCACTTCAACCATACAAGCAGCAATGGAAAACAACTCGACCACCTTCGCATCCGCAGACAAAAAAGAAGACCTCCCAAGGAACATACAGCTTGCAATCAATCACAAAAGGAGACTACGTTCCCACCGGCAGAAAATCAAAGATCCTACAATCAAGATTGCACTGAACCACCAAACATCGCTCGTAAGAGAACTTATCCACGGTCATCAAGAGTTGAACTAGA
This sequence comes from Pemphigus obesinymphae, assembly GCA_025469235.1. NCBI lineage: Eukaryota > Metazoa > Arthropoda > Insecta > Hemiptera > Aphididae > Pemphigus > Pemphigus obesinymphae. Next base: position 6,417 of record JAIPRL010012213.1, on the reverse strand, counting down.
CGAACTTCCTAAGCACAATGAACCCCGAACAAGCAAGCTGGAAGAAGCTATACGTCCTCAATCGCAAACTTCTCAGGAAGAAACGTGCAAAGCACCTCTTGACGGACCGAACCGGACAAGTCCACTACGAAGATGCAGACAAAGCAGAAATCTTCGCCTCAATCAACCCAAACCCCTTGGAAGATATAATACATGAAACACTGGCAGCGCAGAGCATGCAACAGCACGACAAGACGATCTTCTTATCACTAGCAGAAATATGGAACAAAATCCGGAATGTGCCAAACAACAAAGCTCCAGAACCGGATGGCGTAACAAACGGCATACTGAAGCACAGCGGAAAGAAAGTCATCACGCAGCTGACACACATCTACAAAGGATGCATCCAAGCCGAGTACTTCCCGTAGACTTGGAAAATGGCAACAATGATAATGATCCCCAAGCCGAGAAAAAATCCAATGAATCCAGTCAACCACAAGCCGATCTCGCTGCTCAACAAAATGTTGAAAGTGTTGAAATCACTTTTACTAGATCGCCTCAAACTGTGGACAAACTCAAGACCTGAAAATACGGGTTCAGAGCTCAACACAGCACCACAAAGCAACTAGTAAACGTGATTGACAACATCACCAATTGCGCAAACAGACGACAAAAGATGGCAGCAACTCTACTGCTTTCGAGAAAGTATGGCACGATGGATTAATCTACAAACTAATCATTACAGGCGTCCCACACCAGTTTACGAACAATAAAGTAATTTCTAGCGGACAGACAATTCAAAGTAACAATAGGAGACAGCACATCAAACAGCAAAACGATCAGCGCCGGAGTTCCGAAAGATTCTAGCCTATGGCCGCAGGTTTTCACGATCTCCCGTAACATCCGAAGACCAAGATAACTCTCCTTGCAGACGACACCCTGATCTACTCGACGAGCTACACGAACACCTGCGCAGCCAAGAAACTCTAAGAGCATCTAGACCTTCTGGTTCCGTGGTTTCAAGAATGGAAAATTTCAATCAACTAACAGAAAACGCAGATGATTATGTTCTCCAACAAATCAACTCGAGACACTCAATAAATTACGCTACAAAATCACAAAATTAAAAGGTTACACTCAGTGAAGTATCTGGGAGTACGCATAGACAAGAACCTAAACTTCTCCAGACACGTCAACTACACAGCAAACAAAGCAAAGGCGGCCAAAGCGCTACTGTACCCGGTCATCAACTACAGAAGTCCACTTCCAATCAACTTGAAGCTGCACATCTACAAAGCATATATCCGACTGATACTGACCTGCACAGCAGCAACATGGATAGCCAACATTTCAGAAAGCAGCTTGAACATTCTGGAAACAGTTCAGTCTACCACACTCAGGGCAATCACCGGTATTCAACCATTCGTCAACAACCAGGTAATCAGAAACTCGACCAAGATCTCAACCATCAGGGACTTTATCAAGCAAAAACAGATGAAATTAATAGAGAAGCTCAATAAATTACAGCACGAACATCTAGCAGCATCGCAAAAAAACCAGTACCAAAAGAACTCTTTAAACGAAGACCACTCCACATCAACAATTGATGACAATTCAAGACGACTCAAAAACCAAGACAAACAACAAACGCTCACAAAACATATCTTTTAAACAACAAATTTGTACATTAAAAACTAAAGACAATATCAACAATTGTAAAAAACCAAAAGACAATTCCTGTAAAAAACTTGACACTCTTTGTAAGAAGCTTCGGCTGGAAGCATTGCATATTTTCAAATAAAAAAAAAAAAAAAACTAGTATCATTCCTCCTACAACCATCAAGACATCATTATATCAACTATAACTGAAGTCTTGATCAGTAGGAGAAGCAGAAACCGACGAATATTCCGGAACCAGCTCCGACGATTCAGAGACCAGCCGACCCGTTCTTTATACCTTCCCGGACTTCTCCCGCCCCACGGACAGTTCTATACAGCAGGGATGGGCAACTCGGAGTAACTAGAGGACCAAATTTTGAAACTTAAAATGATTCGGGCCAGATATATAGTTGTATTTTTTATTATTATATGAAACAAATTCATTAATATACCTATATTTAATGCCTATGATAAAAACTATTATCTAAATTTAATATATGTTTTATTATTGAAAATTTCTCCAAGATACAAAATACCTAGCTACTTTTACTATACTTGAAGTAAATTTTATTTAAATTTTCGACGATAAAAATGTCAAAGACAGTCTGGGCCGGATAAAAATAAAAAAGGATAGCGGGCCGCCAGTTGACCATCCCTGCTCTACGGGAAAGATCGATCGACGAGAAGCTTGAGCCAACCATTTCTCGGTACCTTCCTGGACTTCTCCCGCCCCGCGGACAGTTCCATACGGGAAAGGCTAATCGACGAAGGCCACCGACAAGAAGCTACCAAGCCACCGAATAGTCATAGCATCAAACAAAGATAACTAGTACCACGCGGTACGGTAGCCACCCAACGGTGATACCGTACCAATCCAGAGACCCATCCGACTATTTCTTGGTTGCTTCCTGGACTCCACCCGCGAGACGGACAGTTCGACAGGAGAACGACCGATCGACTAGCGCCAGGCACTACTATATATCACTAGGACTACACGATCGATTGAAGCCTACGCAGCTGTTTCACGACCACGGACTATCAGGGTTCACCTATCTGGGTGTGCATTCAACATTCCTTATCGACCACCTATTTGGGTGCGCTTTCACAACCCCCTATCTGGATGCGTTCACCATCCTTATAACGTATCCGATCCATTGTCACGGGGTTAGGCAACCGGAAGCCCATGTATTTGCGTGACGGTTGTTAGGGCATGGGGTACCTCTAGGAACATCATAACATTGTATCGACAACCCTACCGGACACATCCACTATCCGGACAATCTGTATATATTTATGTTTATAAACCTATATGTATTTAACCCATGTAACCTATATGCATGTGTACTAATAATTGCATGTACAACTAACAGTGAAACCTTTAATTTATAACAATAAACGACGGCGAGTTATGACTCTACATCTGTGTGAATAAAGCAATAACGCACCGCTTCATAGTTCAAATTTGAACTCCCTGTATACTATAGAATAGTATAGGTACTAACTATAACTAATTAACTACTGCTAAATTTATACAATCAATATACTGAAAGAAACTTTGACTAACCATTAAAACTATTTGATGACACTATTGATTATTTCCGTGACAAACAGAAAAAAATCGGTGAATTCGGTAGACACATTTGTCTCCATTATGAATTGTCGTTTCCTCACCATTCGTCAGCAACCATCATTCTTCCATAACCTGATGTACCTATAAAATAATACCTACAATTATAGTATTAGCAACTTTTCGATATTTTAAAAACTAATAATTATGTTAACAATATGATTTACCCAAATTTAGAAGTTTTTCGCTATTTTTGTAAAAAAAATCGTGTAATCCATGAATTAAAGATGACATTTTGAATTAATCGCGTATTTTTTATAAATTTTATACTACAAGTTGCAAGTCACAATATTTAGCAAAAAGTAATCGTAAGATAATTTATAAATGGGTACAGAAAATTTAGTAGTTTAAATACATATTATAATCTCTGAAAATATATTTAGAATTTAGAATTACCACAGATTGTTTAAAATATCGATGGATATCCAAGAAGCATATTTGCTGTGCCAACAGAAACTGTATCATAAAGATTGTAATATAATTATATCTATGTAAAACGTCTAGATATTTTACTACATTCTATAATTCTGTGGGATAAATTGTTTATATCTTTATGTAAATATATAATGTAAAAACATTTTAATCTGCAGTTCATACATTTTAAATGTTATTTTTTTAATTTTTAATTACAGTATATACTTATATAAATAATTACATTATATATGCAATTATTGTATCCAAATAACTACTAAGTAAGTATCTACAGTTACTTATCAATTTTAATAAAAATTCATCTTTTTTGATATTCACTTGTTTATAAAATATTAAAATAGAAAAATTGTGGACTACCTAAAGAGGATGCTACAACAATCATTTTGACTAGTAAAAACATTTATACGAATTACAAACAAAATGGTCTCTTAAGAGGACGCTATACCATAAATTTTCAAGGGGTTCTATGTATAGTTATTATAGATGTTTATTTGAAAACCAAGAATATTTTTGTTTAATATTTAGGCGTAAATTAATCGAAATAGAAGAAATAAAAAAGAAAAAAGAAATACTTATTATTATATTATTAGAAATACATAAACGCAAACTACAGAATAGGCCATGCGAGTTGTAGAATATAATATTAAAACATTAATTTAGTATAGATTTAACTTTTTAACGTTTTAACAGATGTAATAATAAGAATTACGTCCTAGTAATAATAATATAGCAAATCGAATTTTGACTACCAAAAAAACTCAATCTACATTTGTAAAAAAAATCTTATTGTACAATAAAATATAAGTAAATATCCAAACTTCCCTAATAATGTTTATAATACCTACTGAAATTAACTTCACATTATATTTAAAATATTCTACACTTGTTTTTTTTATTGGAAAAATATACAAAATCTGGAATTTCTAATTTCTTTCTCACTAATATCTTTCCAAGATTAAACATAATGAATTATCGATTTTCAAATTTAAACCCTTTAATATTAACAGTGGCGTATTTTCAACATTTTTCTGGAGGGATAGTCCAAAATATATTGAAATCCAATAATTTATATGACCATTATAAATTTTACTATCTTTAGAGACAAAATAGATTAGTTGACAGACAAAAGACTGCTGTTAGACTGTTGGTAAAGAAGAGGAGTTCCGTGATCCGTGCACTATTAGGTATTGTAAATAATACTTATTCAAAATATTTCATTTGAATTTTGAACTTTTCAAAATTTTTAGCATTAAGTGCACTTAATTTTAATATTTTTGGAATATTTATGTAAAATATTTTGCCTAAGATGGAAAAAAATGTGATCATTAAGCATGGAAAAAAAACCAATGACAAAATAACTTTTAATATTAGGTACATATTTTTTTATTCAGAAATTTTTTTCTAATTTTTTAATAGTAATATAAAAAAAACTCTACGGTAAATGATAGTTAACCTAACGAAAAGGTTAACAGTCTTTGACAGAAATACTACATAAAAGCAGACTACATAATAGATCATGAGAGTTGTAGAATATAATATTAAAACATTAATTTGGTATACTTATAACTTTTAAGTTTTAATTGATAATTTAGTTGATTATTCCTTAGTTTGGTAATAAATGATAAAAGAAAACTCCTTCACATTTGAAAAAATAATTTTAAATGATAAATTAATTAATTGAAGACTCGATTATTTTTGTTTAAAAAATTTTAATACAAAAATAATATCTATATAGGTAGGTATATATAAATATTTTAATCATTATTAAAATCCTTTTAATGTATTTTTTCAAGCTTGAATAAAATACATATTCTGTGAATATATAATAATATTATTTTTTAATATTATATTTATTATATTTATAATAATATAATTCTATTATCACAGAACATAATTTATATTATACAAATAATTTATACCTCCATAATTCCATAGAATACTTTTTGCTACAAAAATAGATAAATGATGTTTAATATTTTCAGGAAAATGTAATTACAAATACTAAATCATAATGGCATTGCTAAATATTTTATGTAGGTACTCAAAATATAGAACATCAAACCAATTATTTATTATTTTATCTACATTAGATTTGAATATTTTTTATAATTTTTTTAATTTAAAATGTACTAAAAACGTTATTTTAAATTAATGGTTTTTATCAATGTTTTAAGCGGGTGTTTAAATGTTTTAAATAAAACCATTTTTTCCAATGTTTTAAATATAACGTTTTAATAAATTCAATATGTGTCAAAATAACTATTGAAAAACTTAAAGATTACAAAAAATTAAAAACTGCAATACTCTCTAACAAAAAACTTTGCAAATTATAAATACATTATATTATTATTTTATAATTGAACTACTATTGGTACTAATCTAGAAGTTTTCGGACAACATGGGTTACATACAAACTTCAAAACTTTGGAAGCTCGTGAAGGTAGTTAAAGAAACTTTCAAAAACTATAAATCAACCTTACTTTACTGGTAAATTATAAAGGAGTGTAAATTAAAAAAAAAAGAGTGATTGGTACCAATTTTATGTTCTAATAGGACAACTTAGCAGTGGCGGTTTTTGATAAACGCTGAGGGGGGGAGGGCAAAAAGTGTTTTTTCATTTATATTTCATACATACACTTTACTTTTAGGTTTCTAAATATAAGTTTAGACACCTTATATCCCTGTTGTTTTTTGGCCATTATATTTAAATAATAAATTAT
>JAIPRL010012212.1:0-12352 GCA_025469235.1 Pemphigus obesinymphae | reverse complement strand
TAGCCAAGTCAAATTAGGAAAAATTAGGGCGCACTGAATTTTCGCATACACATAATATCATTATAAATAACATGTAAAAATAATCCCATCGATATCACTTAAGTTTCAATGGTTATTGGTGGTCAAAGGTAAATATCTCATTTTCATTTTCTCATCTTCATAAACATCTCATTTTTTATTTGTCATACAACAAAATGTTTTATATAAAATTAGTAGAAGAGATAATTATCTACAAAAAAGGTATTATACATTTTTCGTGTTTTAGTAACAGTTCTCGCGGTATACAACTTGCTAAATGTCCATTTTTTTTTTTAAATATGATTTTTTATTAAAAAACTAGGGTTTTTCGTGAATATCTTGCTTTTTATTCATCGTAAAACAAAAATTTCAACAATAAAATTGTAGAGGAAAGGATTTTCCATAAAATGGTGTATTTACCACCACAGTTTAGTTTAAACTGTTATAGGTACGGCTTTTAATATAGCAACCTATAAAAAATATACAATAATATGAATGCCTATAATACATTAATATTTCCTTAATATACCTGTGTGCAAGTGTGTGCAAGTATACTAAGAGAAGACTAAGTAATGAGCGGAAAAATAATCAAGAGCAATATCCTAATAAACAAATAAAAAAAATCCCGTGTACCCTCCACTACTTCCCTGCTGTAAAATCAAGGTGCACGCGACAGTTTTCGAAAAAATAAAAATAACAAAATTAAATCACTTATAACTTTTTTATTCGATACCATGGTGCATGCTGTTTGCAGATGATATAGTACTGATAGAAGAGTCCTGAAAACCATGAAACTTCGTCGTCAAAATTGGTAGGTTATATCATAAAATAACAAAATAATACTCAAAATATTTTATTTATTTATTATATTTTAAGTTTAATTCTCTATTATTATTACCTAATCATTCTTACATTTTTATCAGGAATGCCTGACCTTATGGGTAATCCACGATCAAACCTCGAATCGATCATTTCTGGGAGTAATGACTCCATATAAAATTGTGTAACAAATGGTTCAATTTTTGTTTCCCAAAATTCCACATCTCTAGATATTTTATCTATTACAATACCTGACAGTAGAATAGAAAGTAAACAAATAATAATTAATAATTAAAAATTAAAATATATAATAAAACCAAAAATTGCAAAAAACTACCTTTAGGAGTCCATATAACAAAATAACAGTATTCCTTTTCTGTAATATTAAGTTGACCCTGTACTTGAAAATAATAGTTGTCCGATTTCTTTAAAATAATTCTCCCTTCACAATTTGACATGTATTTTAGTTTTTTAATGTCAACAGCTTCCTGTGGTGCATATTCTTTAATACTCGAAGGACATTTTATTTCCAAAATCGAGTTATCGCCAATTAATCCATCTGGACTTGCAGCTAAATAATGCAATTTTCTATGAATATATAATCCAGCTGGTTTTACCGCTATACCTAAAATTTCTTCAATGGTGTTTCTTGCTATTGGCTCATGTTCAATACCATACCTATAATAAACATTTTAAATGTAAAACTTAATAAAATGTTTAAGTACTTATATACATACATACATTTATTTATTATGTATTATTTTGGAAAAACTCGCCTAGTAGCTGAATTTCCTTGAAAAATATCATATAATATGTATTTCACTATATTTGCTTGCGAAGTTGTTGGTCGAAGCTTACAAACTTTTCCAAAATTAGATGCCGTGAGTCGTTGTTTTCTTAATTTTTGCCATTCTTCATTTTCGTGTTGACCAATAGTCTTTCGCTCTATTTTGATATTTCATCTTCGTTTAAATTTATTTTCATTAAGAAATTATTCTTTTTGGTATTATATTCTTCAGTTGTCATATCAATTACATCACATCCAAGATCTATAGCCCCGTAGTCCTCATCTGGTCCAGAAATAACTTTTTCTTTTTTTTTTCAAAATGTCTATAAATTGTAAATAATGTCATTAAATTATATTATAATATATGATATAATATTAGTTTATTTAAAATTTTAATCGTATTTTAGATTCTAAGCAGAGCGAAGTGGTGAAGAAGCTAGTGGTTTCCCTATGATATTTATTTTTTATTTTTCTGGAAATAACTTTTCGACTAGAAGATTTAATTCAATTATTACGTGTGTACATATATTCCATAATTTTATTTGAATGGAATGGTATTTTGAAAACGGGATTTTTCGATTTTCTCAATATTTTTTTTTAATACCTAAAGAAAAACTACCAACAAAATATATTAAAACGATCAATTACGATTAGATACGTCGAATCTTGTTATTTCTTCTAAACTCCAAAATTATGATTTTTGAATTTTGAAATCTCCACTACATAATATTTAATACCTATAGTACTATATTGACGGGGATAAAATGTTGAAATTTTGGGCTATTTATAGAAGTTTTAGATTTTTAGGTTTTTAAGTCCTAAAGGGTAATTTTGATTTTTAAGACATTAAAATGTATTATTTAATACAAGATTGAATGTATGTCATTATAATTATATTTAAAAAATCGCAAGCATTGATAGTCGCATTTTGATTTTATAGCCATTTAAAATTTTTCGACAACATTTATGTTACTCTAAATATATTCAAAGTTTATTCTTACACTGTGTTGCGACCTAAATTGTATTTAGCGGGTGGTTCATGGGTTCAGCGATGGGTCGCCTCGTTTTAATTACACCACCCGCACCACCATCACAAGAATACCACTTTTCACGGTCATTTTGCCACCACTGCCGGCCGATCACACACACGCACAAACACACACATACGTAATTTAATCTTTATCCGTTTTTGTGAATTATATTATTATGCGTTGTTTTTCTTTTTGTCTATCTCCATCCGCCGTGTGATTCAGACCTGTACAGAGTGTACACTGTACGTACCTATATAAAACTTTACCGCTGTGCAAATTATTGATACATTGTTTTTTCGGCACCAATTACTGTAATATTTTGTAGGCTCAAATAGCCTTTGTTTGTATTAATTACAATTCATTTTTATATTGTGCACATCGACACGAATTGCCCTTGTAAATTGTATACTTTTAAGGCTCTAATAGCCATTTTTGTTATATTTATTTTTGCATCTATTAATTGTTGTGTGTGTGGGTGTGTGTGTGTATGTGAATTATTTTGTATTATATTTTCTGTATGTGTGTGTTATTTTATTTATTTAGGATAGGTATTGCGGCTGGCCAGTCTGCGCTTGATATCACTGTGAGTACCTACCTACTTAATTATTTATCCATATTGTTTATTCTATATTATTTCATTGTTGAACCAATAGGGTTAATTACAAATTATTATTGTTTTATTTATTTATATTTCTGTGTTACTGTGATTTTTACTATTAATATTAATTTACTTGTACCAGCAATACAGCAACATTTACTACCTACTTACCTATTTTAGTTTCCATTTTATTTAACTACCTATATCATAGTTTATAAGCACACATATACAAACACACATATATACAAATACACATACGTATATACTAATAAACATAACCCTGAACGGCGAATAAAAGCGCAATAAAGTAAATTTGGTGTCCAGGCGCACGTTATATTATTTTACGCATCTGATCTGCACATTTTTGTGACCTCGACGTGATATAAAAATATACCTATCTTCATTTTCCATTTCTGCTCATTAGTTGGTACAATGCATTATCTGTTTTGTAATTATTTATTTTTGTTTTGTGAATTTTATCTAAAAAAACTAAATTAATTCTCATACGCCGCGATCGTTATTATTACTAATTATTTTCGGGCGAATCAATTATTGATACTTAATCATATTTCACATTAAATATTTTTAATTAAATTTTTTTTTTTTTACTACTGCTTAATCGAATTTTATTCATTTGGCTACTTCGACGTTATTTATCGACTACTTTTCTGGTACTGCAAGGGTAGCAAAAGTCCACGGTAAGTAAACGTGGCTTATGAAAAACTTCTGAAGATAGTAGTAGTAAGTAGCGTATAAATAATATATATCACACAATGGCGATCGACGATGTTCAAAAGGAGCTTGTAACATTGAAAAGAAGACGTGGAGTGATAAAAGGGTCACTTACTCGAATTCGCAACATCATTAAAGAGTTTAATCCCAGAGAACAACCCATTTCATTATTAGAGTTCTGAAAAGAAGAACGCACTCTAGTTAGCAAAAAATTCGATGATGTACAATCTCAAATAGATTTAATGTCAGATAATAAAGTCCAGGATGAAGAACGCAACTTATTTGAAACAGAATATTTCAACTTGAGATCACAGATTCAAGAGATAATAAACATGGAGAAAAGTTTCACCACATCATTAGTCTATTGGATAATCTTGTGCATCTAATCATGCTAGATTAGCCCCTATATATCTTCCTACATGCAACGGAAATATTCAAGAGTGGGAGTCGTTCTTTGATTGTTTCAGTGCAATGGTACATTTAGATAAAAACTACTCTAAAACTCAGAAGTTTTATTATCTGAGAACATTCTGAAAAGATCAATCGTTAGATATAATCAAATCTCTACCTATGACAGATTCAAATTATGCAGTAGCAATTAAAAAACTTCAAGTACGATATGATAATAAAGATCTGGTAATTCAAGATTATATCCGAGAAATTCTAAATAGTCCTCTTGTAGAGTTAGCATCTGCTCAAGAACTTCTAAAACTTCATTCACATGTTTCCACGCATATCGCTGCATTGGAAGCATTGAATCTACCTACAGAACATTGGGACGTATGGCTTGTTACAATAATAATTGAAAGAATGGATAATGCAACGAGTCAAGATTGGCAGCTGCGCTGAACAAATACAGAATTATCCAAATACATTGAATTTATGGAATTTTTATCGAAGCGTTTTATTGCACTTGAAAGTTCTGAAGCATTGTTAACTAGAGCAAATCAAAGAAATGAAGTTCACTCTAATAAAACAACAAAAGGCAAAAAGTATGGCACCGGAGATATTTCAAAGGGTGCTATTTTAGCATCGTTCGATGTAAGAGAAAAGTGCGCATACTGCTGAAATATGCACAAATTGTATACTTGTACCAAATTTAAGGACCTTTCTAACTTTATACGACAAGCAAAATTATGTTTCAATTGTCTTCATTCGTCTCACATAATCAATAAATGTAGATCAAGATTAAATTGTTTTATTTGTAAAAGTAAACATAATACTCTATTACATTATGAAAGGACAATGGCACCCGGTAATCTGAACGCGGGGTGTAATTTTATAACTAAAAATGAGGTAATTCGTGAGGAGACTCCAAAGATAGCAATTTCAACTCAAACAAAAAACGGTCATGTATTTTTAGTCACAGCTGAAGTGTTAGCAATGGATAACTGCAGTATAAATAAAAAGTGTCGTATTATTTTGGACAGTGGCTCACAAGTAAATTTTATTTCAAAACGATTAAGTGATCAGTTGAAATTGCCAACTATAAGTTCCATTTTGCACATACATGGTATTGGATTAAGTAATGTTCAATCTAGATCTAGTGTAGAAGTAAGGATTCAATCCAGAGTATCAAACTTTACTACTCAGTTATCATTCTACATCTTACCAGTTATTGTAAATAATCTACGATCAGTCAGAACTCCAGTAGATGGTTGGAAGATTCCCAGTGAACATTCGAAGTATTTGGCAGATCCTACGTTCTTTGAGTCCGGACCAATAGACTTGCTTATTGGTGGAGGAGTGTTCTTTGATCTTTTGGAGCCTCAGCGTATAAGGCTAGGAGTTGACGCATTATGCTTACAAGGAACCAAATTTGGGTGGGTTGTTACAGGCAAGCTAGGGGCCAACTGTCTTTTAGGTGTTAGTTCATTTGGAGAATTCATAGAAAATGATTGGATAGCTATTCTTGCAGACAAGGATGCATATGGCTAAAGATCAAAGGCAAACAGGAAATGCATAGAGGAGGAAGATATTTTTGAACATTTTCAGAATACGGTTTGACGAGATCCAGAAGGACGATTTGTTTTACACTTACCAATTAAGCCAGAAATAAACAATTTAGGATCTAGTTTAGCAATGGCAACCTCAAGATTTATCAACGTTGAAAGACGCCTTCAACCATATGATTCCTTACGAAAAGAATACATCAAGTTCATGAACGAGTACCTAGATGAGTCATATGCAAGTGGTGATCGCAGAAAACAAGATTCCAAAGCATACTTGCTATCTATCCTATCATCCAGTTTTAAAGTTATCGAGCCTCACTATCAAGACTAGAGTAGTTTTTGATGCGTCAGCTAGAACATCTTCAGGTGTATCACTTAACCACGTCCTGATGCGGGGCACCACGGTACAAGAGGATATTTTTTCAATACTGGCAAGGTTTCGAAAGTACCAATATGTAATTACAGCTAACATTGAGAAAATGTTTCGACAAATTATGGTTTCAGAAGAGGATCGCCATTTACAACGCATACTTTGGCGGTCTGACCCGGGTGAAGCACTTCGAACTTATACATTAGCTACTGTGACTTATGATATAACGCCTGCATCATTTATGGCAACGCAATGTCTTGTACTCGGAAAATAAGCAAGAGAAGAAAATGCCAAGGTCTCAGAGGTTATAATACGTGACTTTTATATGGATGATTTAATGACTGGATGTAACACTGAAGAAGAATGCATACAATTACAGAAAGATATAACCTGCATTTTGAAATCTGTTAAACTGCCGTTACGTAAATGGTGTTTAAACTCGCCTTTAATTGTCGCAAAGATAGCTGAAAGCCGAAATGACTCTCTCTTCATATTAGATTTAGAAGATGAGGATATCATTAAGTCCTTTATACTGCGTTGGCAACCATTTGCTGATAAATTCAGATTTAATGTCACAATACCTGCGGATAGATCCAATCTTACTGAAAGAAAACTGTTATCAGACCTTAACAAGGTTATTGACCCATTAGGATTTCTTGGACCTGTACTCATTAAAGGAAAAATATTTCTTCAACACTTGTGCAGTTAAAAATTGATTGGGATGAGCAACTTGAAGCGAGCGATCAAGCCAAATGGAAAGGTTACTACTCTGGATTGGAATTACTCAAAGAACTCACGATGCCCCGTAGATGCACATCTCATTCTAGTAATGTAGTTGAAATACACGGATTTTGTGGTGCGTCAATGGAAGCATACGTGGCATATATACACGTACGCAGTTCAAACCAGAATGATAATTGGAGATCTCGTCTATTATGTCTATTATGTTCAAGAACAAGAGTAGCACAGCTGAAGGGTGTGACTATCCCACGATTAGAATTGAGCGGTGCACTTCTGTTAATACAATTAGCTGTAAAGGTAGCAGAGTCCTGGAGCATTAAATCTGATAATTTCTATTTTTGGATCGATTTAATGATAGTTTTTGGATGGTTCAATAGCCACTCGTCTCGCCTTAAAACATTTGTCGCAAATCGTGTATTTCAAATATTAGAGCTGACAAAAACTTAACAGTGGAAACACGTGCAGACTAACGAAAATCCAGCCGATGTCTTGTCGAGAGGAATCATAGCCAAAGTCACAAGGAACGGATATTTGGTTGTTTAGACCATGCTGGTTATCAAAAAAATCATCGACTTGGAAAGATAACCCTAATCAGATAGCAGAACATTCCTAACCTGAGCTGAGAATAAGGCATTTAACGTTAGCAGTAGTTGAACACCAATACATCTTGTTGAATACTTATTCGGAATAAGGCAAACTAGTTCGGGCTTCAGCTTGGCTTGTTAAGTTTATAGAGTACTTAAAAGCCAAGAGATCAATTTATGGAATCCAACGACACCTAACCGTAGCTGAACTTAAGGATGCAGAGCTCAGGTTAGTGAGGTTAGCTCTGAAGGATGAATTTAGTAAAGAATTTGATGCGTTAACTAAGAATGAAGAGACACCTTGTCTCAGGTAACTGAAAAGCTTATGTCCGTTTATAAATGAGAACCAGTTGATAGTAGTCGGAGGGAGACTCCGCAATGCCAGTATTGCAGATAACCGAAAGCACCCTATAGTTCTACCCTTTAATCATAAAGTGACGCGCCTGATTTTTGAAAACTGTCATAAAACTCTGTTGCATGGAGAACCACAATTATTGTTAGCAGAAATGAGGTTACGTTTTTGGTCTTTCAAAAACATTGCGTTGTGTTACATGTATTCGCGCCAAACCTAAATTTGAAAATCCAATTATGGAAACTTTACCAAAGTCACGAGTACATCCATCTAGACCATTCGCTACAACAGGGGTAGATTTTGCCGGTCCGTTGGCAATTCGCGGTGGAATACGCCGTGTTACAAGCATTAAAGCATGGATTACAGTCTTTATTTGCCTTTCAACAAGAGCAATACATTTAGAACTAGTTGTTGGGCTTACTAGTGGTGCCTTTCTAGCCGCACTCCGACGCTTTATGGCACGAAGAGGCAAATGTGCAAAAATTTATAGCGACAACGCAATAAATTTAGTCGGTGTCCAGAAGGAATTAGTTTGTTACTTGAAAACTGATGATGTAACTATAGTTCAAGAAGGTATAAAATGGCACTTTAACTCTCCTTGTGCAATACACTTTGGTTTGATATGGGAAAGCGCCGTTAAAAGTGCCAAGTATCCTTTGACTAGGGTAGTTAGAAGAATTAGGAATTTTGCTATGCCAAATTGAGACATGCTTGAATTCGCGACCTTCAACACCTTTAAGTTCCAATCCTTCCGATCTTCAAACACTCACTCCGGCACACTTTTTGTTTGGTGATCCACTCCTTCTCGTTCCAGAGCCTGACTTACTACAAGAGAACGTAGAAACACTGCAAAGATAGAAATATGTACAGGCTTGGATGCAAAACTTCTGGAATCGATAGTCAAAAGAGTACTACCACAACTACAGGTTCTTGGTCGCTGGACTGCTAAGATAGAGCAAATTAAGGTGGGAGATATCGTAATCATCAAAGAAGACTTCATACCCCCTGGAAAGTGGAAATTAGAACGAGTATTGAGGATCCACCCAGGAAGTGATAGAACTGTAAGGATCGTTACATTAAAGACTTCAAACAGTAACGAAATGAAGAGACCAACAATTAAACTTAACCGCTTACCTATAGAAAATGAAGATACGACTGTTGAAAATAAAAATTTCTAACGGGTGAGGATGTTGGGACCTAAATTGTATTTAGCGGGTGGTTTATGGCTTCGGCGATGAGCCGCTCGTTTTAATTACACCACCCGCACCACCATCACAAGAATACCACTTTTCACGGTTATTTTGCCACCACTGCCGACCGACACACACAAGCACACACACACACACATACGTAATTTAATCTTTATCTGTTTTTGTCAAATATATTATTATGCGTTTTTTTTCTTTTTGTCTATTTCCATCCGCCGTGTGATTCAGACCTGTACAGAGTGTACACTGTACGTACCTATATAAAACTTTACCGCTGTGTAAATTATTGATACATTGTTTTTTCGGCACCAATTACTGTAATATTTTGTAGGCTCAAATAGCCTTTGTTTGTATTAATTACAATTCATTTTTATATTGTGCACATCGACACGAATTGCCCTTGTAAATTGTATACTTTTAAGGCTCTAATAGCCATTTTTGTTATATTTATTTTTGCATCTATTAATTGTTGTGTGTGTGGGTGTGTGTGTGTATGTGAATTATTTTGTATTATATTTTCTGTATGTGTGTGTTATTTTATTTATTTAGGATAGGTATTGCGGCTGGCCAGTCTGCGCTTGATATCACTGTGAGTACCTACCTACTTAATTATTTATCCATATTGTTTATTCTATATTATTTCATTGTTGAACCAATAGGGTTAATTACAAATTATTATTGTTTTATTTATTTATATTTCTGTGTTACTGTGATTTTTACTATTAATATTAATTTACTTGTACCAGCAATACAGCAACATTTACTACCTACTTACCTATTTTAGTTTCCATTTTATTTAACTACCTATATCATAGTTTATAAGCACACATATACAAACACACATATATACAAATACACATACGTATATACTAATAAACATAACCCTGAACGGCGAATAAAAGCGCACAAAGTAAATTCGGGGTCCAGGCGCACGTTATATTATTTTACGCATCTGGCCCACACATTTTGGTGACCTCGACGTGATATAAAAATATACCTGACTTCATTTTGCATTTCTGCTCATTAGTTGGTACAGTGCGTTATCTGTTATAGTAAACAGAATATTATGCGTAATATTATTTTACGCATCTGGCCCGTATACACTGCATTGTGAAATATGCTGAATATATAATTGTTAATGATATATATATATTACACGAAGCTTCAGCAAAATTAATTTTAACCATTATTACTAATATTAGGTTTATCATACTTCGCTTATTTATAAATAGATAAAATCTAAAATTATGTTACTAAAAGCATACACATAACAAAATAAATGTTCCTACATTTATTTTAAATCAAATCAATAAAAAATAAAATACAAATTCATCATAAAAATGTTTGACATTTAATTTATTTTTATAATAATTAAAAAATTACATTAAGAGGACACCACACAATGATTTTCAGTATCAATAATATCAAGAAAAACAAACGAAACTACCCTTTAAAGTGATTTTAGAGTTACATTACCTAATATAAAATATAATAAGAATAATATTTTGGAAACTATAGGTTTGAAAAATATTAATTAAAAAAAAGTTCAAAGTCGATTAAAAAGTAAAAAATAAGATATTTTGTACATTCGTTATTAAACAATATAATTAAAGTACCCCGGTAAAGGCCGATGAGATTGTCTCAAAAACATTGTCCTTAATTTAAATGGGTGTATTTCCTTTAAAACCAGTTAAAATTATTTTTCATTTGTTTTTTACAAACATGTTTTTGAAAAAACTTTTCGTTTGTTTTTCACAAACAAAAAAATGTTTTTGAATAAATGCCGTGATTATACAACAATAAAAAGTGATACGATTATGGGACTATTATTAGATTACTTTTAAAATGTATTTTTCAACATTTTTTAATTGTAAAATTTTTATTTTTTTTTTAAATTTCTTCCAAATCGTCTGTACAGAACCCCTTAAAAACTGGCGGTATGGCATCCTCTTAACATTAAAATATAAAAATATTTAAATTTTTTTATTAATGTTATTGTGGTGTAGTCTGGAATCGTAGTAAAATTGTGAGCAATGTCCACCAAATTTGACTTGGCTAAAGTAAATAGTAGGTACAAAATGTTTATTTTAACTGATCATTCTATTAAGGTGCATCCAGGCTATACTTCCAATGCAAACCAAGGCACAAAGAACCAACGTGGGGTAACATTAGTTTAGGCGTAGGCGTGGCATTACAAATCCATTCCATTTCACATGTCTTGGTTTGGCATTTCGCTGAGAGCAAACATTAAAGAGAATTTATTTTATGTTTTGATGTAATATTATGATAATATTTACCTGTGCTTGGTTTTTGGACTTGGATTTTCACAACAATTTTTAAATTACCAAGGATTAATAAAATTTATATTTTGCAAATTTTAAAGTTGAAAAAATGTGAATATTTTTTTTTGTTGATTTATTATTATTATATATTATAATGTGGCTTATGTGGTTTTAGTGATAAAAAATTATGCCTTGTATCATTTACTTATATCACATGTAAAAGTGAATTTAAAAAAAATTAATAAATATTGAATAAAACAAAAGCTATTATTAAACAGTCCATCCTGTTACATTCTATATAATACTTATAACTTAAAACTTTAATGGAGTATGTTTTTAATAGTTGCTTACATTGCTCGACAAGCATTTGACTACTGTGTAAAATGTCTAGTTGTTGTATTAAATTTTGATTTTGACATCTAAAATTGGGCATTGTTAACAGTGCTTGGCTATCTAACTTATATATATATATATATACTTATATATAGATATATATATATATAGGTTATTAACATATGTTAATGTATAGTCATTGCCACATAACTTGGTACAGTAGTGGTGACACAAAGTCTGCATTTATCAGTTATTGTATTTAATAACTCTGTCGCCATATTGTTGACTAGGTAATCTGTGTTAATGCTGCCACCACTGTGCTAAGTTATATGTCAGCGAATGTACAATATTACGAGGGGTATGTAAAAAGTAACTTTCCCATTTTTTTTTCGAGTGTACAACATGGTTTAATTATGTTTTATTATACATCATTGGAAAGATCATTTCTTTACCTATTTTTCAACATAATCACCTTCTCTGTCAATACATTTTTTGAGCCTCTTAATCCAGTTTTGGTAGCCCGCCGCGAAGAACTCCTCCGCCAG
>JAIPRL010012211.1:0-12354 GCA_025469235.1 Pemphigus obesinymphae | reverse complement strand
ATTAATGCACGACAAACGTTATACTAAATTTTTCCAGGTCTTAAAATCTCATTTTACCAACTATTTGGACTTAAATACCTCAAATTTGATAATTTTGTCGAAAAAATTAAAATGACTATAAAAAAAATTGTGAGTACGGATTTTCAAGATTTTTTGAATTTAGTTAGAGTAATGTATATTTAACGCTGTATAAAATTTTCAGAACTTAAAACCAAAAATTACCCCTTTTAAGACTTAGAAACCTCGAAAACTAAAATGTCTATAAATAGCCCAAAATTACAAAAAAATTTAAAAAAACTTAATCAACGTAAATATATTACTAAATTAAATATTCGATGAAAATTTCAAGATTTTCAAGTGATTATTTTCGAAATTACGAAGAAATGAAAATTCCCGATTTGACGAAACCGTATATTTGCCGTTTTTACCTCATTTTTTTGTAGTTTTTCCTTACGCATTAAAAAACTATTGAGAAAATTGAAAAATGACCTCTTTAAAGTACCAACTAGATGCAGTTTTCTACCGGAAACCAGGTAAGCTTATAAAGATCGGAGCACTCCTTCTGGTAGAAAAAGTGTTTACAAAAAAAAAAAAAAAATAATAATAATAATAATAAACATCATTGTAAAACTAATAGCTCCCCCCTCGCTACGCTCAGAATCTAAAATAGTTCAAAAGTGGTCAAATTTTCTAGAAAACGGCAATTTTGTAGTGTATCTATACTGAAATAAATATACCTAGGCTGAAGTTGTATCAAGTGCGTGCTTTTTCATCATTTTATTTTAATTTTTCCGTTTTTTTTTCTTTACTGACGGAAAAATTGTGGGGAAAATAGAAATACGTCCTTTAAATCATCGTTTTTTGAATCTTCTCAATAAATATTTACATTTTAATTTTATTTAAAGTAGTTTCACTCATATTTTTCAGTTATCTGATGATAAATTTGATACATTTTTGCAAAATTAAAATTTTTCATTTGTATTTTATATTAAGCAAAAATGAAAAAGTGCATTTATTTGGGTTTTTTTTTTCTGCTTTTAGGTCGTAAATGTATTTTTTATTTCAAGAGACATTAAAATATGATCCCTAATTATAATATTATATTATAGGCATTTTACGACACCGCGCACCGTAGGAGAATATTTTCGAGGGAGAAAAATGCGATCTATGCGTTTGGTTCGCGTCCCGGTCCATTGCACGGCATGTATACACGGTGGTAGGTATGTACACGATAGCTATAATACTAGTAAAAATATTTAAGAACAAGGTCGAAAAACAATTATCAGGAGTGCGTTTTACACGGCTATTTAACTCGGCCGAGTATGTAAAAAAAAAAAAAATAATAATAAAAAAACGATATCTCTCTCACCAAACCGCCATTTGGCCGCACGTTTTATAATTATTGTTCTACAAAAAAAAAAAAATAAATAAATAAAAAAATACACACCACACACTGAGAAAAATTCGTAAAAAGTTTAGTGTTTCAGACCGTTGTTGGAACTCCGACACACACGTTGAAAATAGTCGGCGGCGTCGTCGATCGAGTCGTAAATCCAAAACGGTTTACGGTCGATTTACCCAATTGGCGTTCAGATGTGTTGATAATATAATACCCCCCCCCCTCCTCCGATCACTGTAAACATAATGCTGACAGTGGCCAGCTGGACCGAAATAAAATAAATAAATAAAATATAAAATTTATATTTTGTTTTCATTTAGAAATCACACGGTGTCATTTCAGTTGTTTTATTTCTAAAATGCGCAAGCTCTCGACGATGCTAACTTTTTTCGTTTTTTATATTTTGAAAATTTTTTTTCAAACAACTACCCTAATTCGAAAACGATTTCATCATTTTCTTCGTTTAATTTTCGTACCATTATTTTATTATCTCCACAAGTCAAAATACTCGAAACTATAATAATCAGTCCGTAATTATATTGGCTATAAAATCGTGCACGAGTGCTTTAATAACCTACTAGTTGTTGCATTGTTGTTTATGCGTATATTATATTATCACTAGCCTGTTTTTTATTTCGGTGCTTCGATGTTAAATTGTTTAAGTATACGGCTAATGTATACCATATACAGTATACACCATTATTATAATATATCGGCTGTATATTATATAAGTAAAACTGGTGTTATTGAAGTCCGACAAAATATGAATAATTTTCAATACATTACATTCGATGGGAAAAAAATAGAAATGCCTGCCTAAATCAACTAAATAGATATTATTATAACGATAAAATTTAGTGCATTCCATTAGTTATTGACTCAACGTTGGCCACATACTCTTATTTTAATTTTTAATCTACTACTATAATATTGGACGGATAGGAACGGTTAATAACCGTTTTTCGACGACACAAATCTTTTGATTGAAGTTTTTCTAAACATTGATATAAGTAATTAATATGGGCACTTTACTTTAATGTCCAATTTGTATAATTTAGGTATTATAATTGTTTTGAAATTGTGTTCCTATTTGCACTGGTTTTTCTATTTTAACCAGCTAAAAGGTATAAAACTAATGGAAATGAAAATATAAAATATGTATTTTAAAAGAACATTTGTCCTATAAAAGCTTTATTATTTCATAAAAAATTAATTTTAAACAACAAATATATTAGGAATTATATATACATTAGTACAGCTATATAACTGGACGTATATAATTTGCACCAAAATTGATACAAAATAAAAAAAGATAGGTAATATTCACAAATATTCAAAAACTTATTGAAAAATAAAAATCATTAATTCTTTCGATAGTACTAGAATGATGACTGTTTATAGCTATATAATATATTATATCGGTCAGTGGTGTAATCAGGTTTTGTAAATGGGAGGGCAATGGCTTATTTATTGAATGTATAAAAGGAAGTAAGTGCCCTAAGCAGTACGTTCTTAAGGATCCGCAAAAATTGTTTTTTGGCTTATTTAATTTGAAAAATATATTTCCGTTTTACATGAAGGGGCAACAAAAATAATTTTTATACCTAGTGCAACGAAATCTTAATCATGCCGCTGAGGAAGGGGTCAGTTATGATAAGTGGTAGGTACCTATTTGATAAAATATATGTCAATCCATCCCAAAATTATACACTTTCATATACTATTTTTAGGTTTCTAAACATAAATTTAGACTTCTCATATCCCCATTTTGCCAGGCTGACCGTAATTACTAGTACATAGTTACAATTGTTGATTTGCCTACTAGGGAGACATATATTATTCGATTTGTTTTATATTTTTAGTTTTATTTTAAATAGATTTAGAATCCAGGAATTTAGCACGTTCGCAGAATGGACTTTCCTAACTTGTTTTGATGAATTTATTATATACACCAAAACAAAAAGTTGGTCCATCGCAGTTCTTAATATTGTATTTTTAATTTGAAAGAAAAGATAAAACATGCCATTTGAAAACTGATTCTGAGTGAAGTTCAGTGTAATAATATTTTTCGATATATAATAAGTATTTTCCGCGGTTTTGCACAGTGTATAATTTTTTCATTCTAAATAAACAAAATATGTTGTTGATAGATCACTTTTATTCTAATATATTGATTTCACTGAAATAATTCTAACTAAATTGTCTTATTTCTTTAACGATCAACAATTTTTCATGAATTCGAATTTTTTCATATTCTATATTTCAGTAAAATCTTTGAACACTCTATGCAAAAAATAAATACATAAAATCATTCAGTGTAAAATAAATGTGATTTTTCGAGACATTGATTTATACCGTTTTCTTCTAAGACTATATATTTTTCCACTATTTTAATGTTAATATTATAAAATAAGTTTTTAAAAAAAAAGTACTTATTAATATTAGTATGTTTGTAATTTGTAAGTGAATGAAAAAACAAATATACGAATTTGGAATTTAGAATTATACCATGAAAGTCAATATATGGTTAATTGCGTGTTGATCTTTATACGACTATACTAATGTCTGCCATACCGAATAAAATATTTGTTTATGTTATAACGATCGTATAATAACGTAGTATTTCTTAAACGAAATCATTCAACGATTACTACCAATTAAGGTTAGGTTAAATTAAACAAAATTATTTATTTGTTCGTAATTAGTTTATAATTATTTTATTTATATTTATCTGTTAGATAGAACGCCAGTAAATACGTTTTATTAATATATTTTATATACATATATTTACTTTCAAAGGATATATCATTTGTAAATAAAATTATACAGAAGAAAATATAACGCACATAATATGAAAACAAAGGAAATAAAACTTTCAGAAAATAAAAAACAATATATATTATATATGTATGCCTGTGTATAAAAATGTATATATTATATAGATACTCTAAATTATTATTTTAGAAATAAATTACCAACCGTAAATTATTACAGTAAATTTAATTTGAGATTCTGAGGGAATGCATTAGTTCAATAATGATATGGTTTTTTGTAATATATCCGTACCAATTTTTCTACAAGAAAGCGTGCGTCAAAATATTCCACTCTTATTATTTTTCCGTTAGAAAATGTAATCTAGTTAATATACTTTAGAGAAGTTGCTTATCGATTTTTCCAATAGTTTTTTTCAGGCGTAAGAAAAAAATACTATCGAAAATCTACACGTCAACATAGAGTTAAGGGTTAATATCGTGTATCAAATTCTTTTTAGTTTTGGAAAATATGATTATGTGTGACTATCCGCCATCGGTTTCTCAAATATGTTTCTTTTTTTCTTTTTAGCATCGAAACTGAGCGTCATGTTGTCCATCGTTCATAATCCGTTACGCATACAAATCTCGAAAAATAAGGGTCTGTTCTTTAATAACAATTCTACGTGCTTGACCAGTCAACAAAAGCTCAGTCTACAGTACAATAAACAAAACCCTAAGTAACCGCGAAACATCAAAGTATCGTAAACTTCCGGCTCCTTTCCGACGATACTTTGCCCGAATAGGGGATCTGTCCCTGTTTTTTTTAATCCCTTGTAAAGCATGAGAGATTATTATTAATTTTTGTTTCGTGTCCTAAAAAAAAAAAAATGAATCGCTAAGATACGGTTGTTTGATTGGTTTCAACAGGCTATTAAAATACATACAATGATTTTGCCATAGATAAGAAAAAAAATATGATATTTAATTTTCATATACAAATCATTTACCCACCTATATGATCTAAGTTAAGTGGGCAGATCACGTAAAAAAAGAAACAATATCTTCTAGAAATAAATAAAGCGAGTACAAATTACTTCTTTTTGAATGAAAATATTTGGGAATACTAGCTAGGTACGTATTCATTCTTCTAGTACGTTAGACATATGATAGGCGTGAAATTGATAATACCATTGATTTGATTGGTTAATGTTGAAAATTCAAATTTATTTCATTTTATAAAAGAAAATAGTTAATTTTTTACTTCTTAAAACGAGAACAAACTCTTTAACTTTATATCGTTGTACACGATAGATATAGGGAATACTTAGTCTATATATTTTTGTATTATGTCAATATACGTCAACCGACGGGAAACCATATTTAATCGTCATAATGTCGTGTACTTTTTTTATCGATAGTAAAAAATCTCCCGTAAAACTTCATACATTTTTTACCCGAATATCCTTTTTGACACGATTTAAGAAACATGATATGTGTATAAAATAAAATACGATAAAATAATGTATAGTTTACTACAGGTCCACATGAGCTACAAAATGAGCTACTAATCACTGCTATTTCCTACGCTTAAATTGTAGATTAGGTAAAATAACATTGTGTAATATATTATTATATATTTTATATTATTTTATTTTATTATATTATTATTATACTTATATTATAATACAGGTAAGAGGGAAGTATATATTTTTATTTATAAGGATATACATGCATTTTAACAACATTAAAACACGTTCTCGATGTCTATGTACCAACTTCTTCCCTAAATATCGTAGATTAAAAATTTAAACAGAGTATGATAGATGAGAATATTTAATCTGGAAAACAGAGTTTTTTTAGTTAAAATTTTTTTTTTAATTTATAAATTTGGAAATTTGAAGCTTTTTAATCACAAACTTTAGATGTTTAATTATACTTATCGAACAAAAACTCTATTTTGGGTCTTATTTAAAATTTTCATCTTTTACTTAGTGTAAATTTTCCTCTTTTATGATAATTTTTTATTAAACTGAGTTCAGATAGTCACAAGTATTTTTTAAACAAATGTCGTGATTACACAACAATGAAAAGTGGTACAGATATGAGAAAGTTTATAGATTGGGTACTTTTAGAATGTATTTTAACATTATTTGTATTGTTAAATGTACATTATTTAAATAAATTATCGCCTACATAAAGCCCTTTAAAAATGAATGATATACCGTTCTCTTAAATAATATTTTACACTTGGAAAATAAAATACTAAATAGAATTTGACGAATAATATACAATTTTAAAGGAAAGTGGGAAAAAAGATAAAATGGGAAGATAAGATTAAGAATATATATATATAATACTCGTATATATAGATTTATTTTTTTTGAGTACAATAATTTTTGAAAAAATTAATTGGGAAAATTGTTTTACAATTTTCTGGTATATTGAACGAATATTTATTTGGAAGCAATTGATATAAAAGAAAAAATAATATAAAATAATGCGATCATATAATGTGTTGTTCTTCAAACTCTTTTATATTTCAAATTAATACAGTGCCACGATTATAAGGTGGTCTACTGTATAACAGCCGGGATATTTCTTGGTAGGTAACCCGATTCGTCATATTTTTCCTATTTCAACAATACTTATTATCAAATTTGCACATTATAGTTCACTTTCCGAACCATACTAACGTAAACATATTCGAAACTACTTTAGAGAATTTCGTATATATAGTAAAAGTGAGGTATGCACAATGTTATTGAATAATAAACTTAAACGGCTATTATTAAATCAACTGTTTTATCTATTACTAAGTTCAGTTGCGTGCCTTCTTCGTATATTATACATTTGGAAACACACAATTGAATAAAAAGAAGGACTTTGGAATTTTAGCAAAATTTTACAACAAATTACAATATACCAGGTAGACTATATCTACGTGGTTATACGTTTTATTATTACAAAAACCTAAAATTCAAAAATACCAGCCGAATAGTAAAAATATCGAAATTCAAATATAATAATATTTAAACCGTTAATATCGTAAATACAACGAACTTCAATATACATAAATTAAAATGTATTAATAATTTATATTAAAATAATTTTTAATATGAATAATATAAAGTCATGTTTTTAAATCTAATTCTACATAGGTAGTAGTTATTTGTAACATATTAAAATAGTTACGCAATTTATGAATAATTTAGTTAGTAATTACAGTTTTAATGTTAATAGAGGTATTTGATAATTTTTTATAATTTATTATAATTAATTCATTAGTAATTACTAAATACCTACAAACTCTAATACTTATTTAAAATTTCTTTTTTGGCGAAATCATTCTTAAGGAGATTTGAGATATTTTATTTTATAATTATATTTTATTTTTGATTTGATTACCGGTACCTATATAAACATAGAGTTGTAATAAAATTTCGAAAATCAAATATGAAATGCAAATTTAAAGCTTTCCAGAGTGTGATGAAATATATTTGAAATAATACGATTATATATAATAATAATTTCATATTACAGTTGTATCAACAGTTCAACTATAATTCAGGTCATAAAACAATAATACACATATTTTAGGTCGGGAAAGTTCGCACCACTGTGATTTGCTATAGTAATCGATAATAATTAATACAATAAATTATAATATAAGTAAACATTAAATTGTAGTTTTAAGTAAAATCTGGTTTAAATAATATTGTGTAACATACACACCTATAGTGTATAACCTATAGTGTATACACTTGATGCAAAATAAAACGATTAATCAAAAAGTGGTGGTATTAAAAAAACCAAAATGAGTTTATACTCATTTATGAAAATATTAAAAGTGTACCTATTACACCTATAACGGTTGTATAAGCTGTAATAAGAGTTTAGGTTTTTTACATAAGTATAATATTTAAAAAATAAAAATGATTCGATGTAGGTACCTATATAGATTTTAAATTATAATACCATATGGTAATATATTGTTCAAAACTGCTCTCAATTACCGGTTATTAATTTTCGACCAGGATTATTTTAATAAATCCAGAATCATACCATATATATTATAGTATACCTATATATGTAGCCTTTGATATTAGCAATTTTTAAATTTTTTAATGATAACACATTTTTACAGATATTATTATTTTAATAAAAACGATCGGGTACAATATGTACATACACAATATTTTAAGTCAAAGGGTGAATTAATTTCGACATCCAAAGTTGGAATAGTATAAGTATCTGAAATAGACCTATTTTTCGGTTATCCATGTCAAAAAAACAAAATTCAGAATCATACAAAATAATTTTATATGACACGTTCCTTTTTTTATATTGAACTTAATATGATTAAATATAAAACCACAAAACTAATAAAAAATTTAAATAATGATATTGGTAACTACCGTGACGAATTATAAGGGCACGCCAACGGACGTTAAGAAAACCCTATTCTTCGAAAGTGCTAGATTTCCTGTATTCTATCTCCCTATAGTAACTGTAAGAATAACAAAATGTAAGGAAATTGAATGTCAAATCAACAATGTCGTTTGTAATTATTTATTTATTTTATTCTTCAAGTAAAATAATGGGCTCCGCTGAACAAATTCATAATGATAGTTGTGTTGTATATTGATTAATATAACAGTTAAATAAAATATAATTATAAAAACTAAAATATGAAATTATTAAGCCAAAAGATTAAATATTACAAAGTAAAAACATTTTAAGAAATTTAAGAAAATACAAGCAATAAAATTCTTAAAACTGATTTTTTATTGAAAAATGTAGGTAATTGCTCTTTTTCAATATGTATAGTCGTATAACTATGACCACATATAGTACGGACGGACCGGTACATAACGGGAGTATAATAGTGTCTAAACTTATATTTCGAAAGCTAAAATTACAAATATCTCATAGTTATTATTTACTTTGTAACATTTATTTATTATATTTCATAAATGGCAATCGTAACGCCATATTCAAAACAAGCAGAAAAATGTTTATTTTTTTGGAAAATTGTATTTATCTATATCATAAGATGCTTTTATGAATATAGTATCTATAGAATCTCGAAACTAGTATCTTTATCTGTAAATAGTTTTCAAAGTATCTTATTACAGCTCTGTCGATGATCCAAGCAGCCGGTATCTTGTGGGTACATTGTTCGATCTTGCGCTCGGGGCGAATATTATTAACGAGATCCGGTAATTACACGTTATTTATTGTTAAAACACAGTAATTATCCACTATAATTATCAACACATATCATTGTACACCGTGTTCGATTATACATACAGTCATAAAATCGAGTTACACGAAACTATATTACAAAGATCCTAAGTTGTTCATTTTCCCGTAGAAAAATACGAAAACATTCTTTACGAATTTTTGTCATCAAGATACGCTAGAGTCCATTGCAGTGTTTATAAACATTTTTTTTATTCACGTTATACTTTGAAATACAATTTTAATGTTAGTATTAACAAGTTTTCAATTTTGATTTTGGACTTTTGGAGCATTTATTTATTGTTATACCTAAATTGTATTTATTAAAACGAGTATTTAATAATAAATCTAACGATACTACTCAAGTTTAGGATGGAGATAGGTAACTATACATACTTAATAAAATATAATATCTGGTACGTATCAAAATATAGTTTAGACAAAATAAAGTAAAGTAATGAGTACTTATTTAATAAAATCGTATTATGAAAATATGAACAACAAATAAAATTGTTATAAATGAAACTCTAGTTGAAAATAAATTATAACTATAATATGGGTAAGTTGCGTGATAAGTTAATTTTTAATTTTAGTGAAAAAAAAACAGTAAGTAACTGATTTAAGTTAAAAATGTGTTTAAGATATATAACACAGGTTGAATAATTAGTTAAAAGTTAATATTGTTAATTATTTATACATAATTTTACTATATATTTAAATCCATAATTATTTATTATATTGCAATTTTAATAAATGGTGAGAATTTTTTCAAAATTTTAGTATAAGTATGATCATGATATTTTGAAAGATTAAAGTTTGGCTACTGACCTACGTTTTTCCGTTGTCGTTACAGAAAACTTTAAGTAACGCCATTTGCATAATTATGCAATATTTCTGAAAAACAAGTGATCCAATTATTACGTTTAAGTCGTCGTCTCGTAACGTCTGGAATAATATTTAATTAATTCGACGTTGTTACAATAGTGTGACCAGGTGCGAAATCATAACGCAGATGTTTGGGAAATCGAATGAATTGTTTAAATTTTGACATCAATATTATTAATTATTATTATTAATAATAATATTTAGAAGTTGTATTCAAACCGTTCTCTTATAGTCGTTATTTCATCCACCTGTGTGTAAAATGAGTACAAGAAAATAGATATCCGATAAATGTGCAAAAAAAAAAAAAAAAATGGAAAATTCTTCAAAATTACGTGCACTATAAAATTCATGGTCTAAAAACGAAAAATTTGTAATGAAGATACACTGAAATGGTGAAAGTAAATCAAATTTTTATTTCATATTTTTGAAAAAAAATTCTATTAAAATGAAAATATTACAATTAAAATGTATTCAAAATCCTTGTTCGAATTCACCCCAAAAAAATGTATTTTAAATAGTATTCGAGTACAAAACCATCATGTACCTACATTTAAATATATATTTCATTTGACATAATGAAAAAGAACACTCGAATCATATTGATTCATCCTATACCTGTCTATATCTATAACCTAAGTTGTAATACTTTTTAACAGCATACGAAGAAGTAGCTAGTCGTATTAGTTTTTTTTTTAACTGAAAAATAGTGCATTATAAATTACTGTAATAATTATTTTAAATTAAAAAAATAACGTAATTCTTCACTCCGCGGTTTGTAAGTTTGTTCCGTTTTTTTGTTTAACAAGACACTATATATGACTAGAAAACACGCCGCAGTTGTCATTTAAAAATGAATAGAATAACAAAAAGGCAAAACTTAAATACGTCCTCTAGTTCTTGTTTATACGTCAGCTTAGTTTATCCCACAATAGTTAATACAAACCTACTGACTCGTAGTGCGTATATTTTTATACAAATTGACGTTTTGCAGTTTCATACAAGTGCCTCATTATCACTCTATCTCTCTCTCTATATATATATATATGTTCTCTGGCACATGCAATATCATTATTTTGAACATATATTTAGTCTGATGTGCGAACGACATTCGAGTTCGAACCTTTATTATTATTTGTTAGCTTAGAATAAAATGGATTTAAATCAAATTTGTTGTATCTACCATCTTATTAGAATTTTCAAAACACGCATTTTAAGCTTAAAACAATATTTTTAAGTCAATTAATAAACTTAATGATAATTTGTTCTGTATCATATGGAATACACTGCAGATTAAATCTTTTAAACGCATTTATTAACAATTTCAAAATACTTAGAATTACAATAATCGGTATAACCATTCAAAGACCATTTGCTTATAATAAAATAATACTAGGCTAGCGGTATCAGCACTCGTTCAGGAAATAAGTCTAAATTAAGTCCACTCGACATAGAAAAAAGTTGACGATTTTTTTTGCTTATTAACTGTTTTGGAAAAATAAGTCGGGAAAATTTCTCCGTCCTTCTCCCACAAATATTTTTTTTTAGTACCAACACTGTGTTAATGATCGAAACACATCGAAAAAATGCAAATAGTTATTTTAATATAATAATATAAACATTATTAATCGTTATGTGGATTTTTTTTTCAAGTACATATAAATGCTGGAAAAATGATTAGCACGCGTAATCAACATTCAAACATCCATACATATGAGGATCGCATCTATTTATCATCTATAACACAAAACAATTATGAGACCGATTTAAATCTCTCTTTCACACCAACGGTTTACCGTACAGTGTTGTCTCTTTTCAACACGACTTGCGTGTGCAATATGCATTTATTATCAATTTACCATAGAAATAATATATATATCATACACCATAAGTTATATATATATATATGTTCATTTCTAGTTCTAATATAGACGTCATTATTGTCAATATAAACCAGGGACTGGAACCTTTTGCTTTTTTCGGTACTAGTTCCGGTTCCGGTTCTTGGAGAATAAATATAGTGGTACTGTTTCGGTACCGGTTAAAAAAAAATATACATATCGGTTCCGGTTCTTATCG